>SJYV01016527.1:0-10896 GCA_006410875.1 Neotragus pygmaeus | reverse complement strand
CTTGTTTGACCCCTTCCAATTTGCCTTGATTCATGGACCTGACATTCCAGGTTCTTATGCAATATTGCTTTTTATAGCATCAGACCTTGCTTCTATCACCAGTCGCATCCACAGCTGGGTATTGTTTTTGCTTTGGCTCCATCCCCTTTATTCTTTCTGGAGTTATTTCTCCACTGATCTCCTGGAGCATATTGGGCACCTACTGACCTGGGGAGTTCTTCTTTCAGCATCCTATCATTTTGCCTTTTCATACTTTTCATGGGGTTCTAAAGGTAAGAATACTGAAGTGGTTTGCCATTAGCTTCTCCAGTAGATCACATTCTGTCAGACCTCTCCACCATGATCCGCCCATCTCAGGTAGGCCCAAGGGCATGGCTTGGTTTCATTGAGTTAGACAAGGCTGTGGTCCTAATGTGTTTAGATTAACTAGTTTTCTGTGAGTATGGCTTCAGTGTGTCTGCCTTTTGATGCCCTCTTGCCACACCTACCATCTTACTTGAGTTTCTCTTACCTTGGGCGTGGGTTATTTCTTCATGGCTGCTCCAGCAAAACACAGCTGCTGCTTCTTACCTTGGACGAGGGGTATCTCCTTACCGCCACCCTTCCTGACCTTCAATGTGGGATAGCTCCTCTAGGCCCTCTTGCACCCATGCAGACACCTCTCCTTGGGATGCTCCTCTCGGCTGGCTGCCCATTGGCCTTAGGCATGAGATGGGTTCTCCCGGCTGCCTCTGGCCTCAGATGTGGGATAGCTCCTCTCAGCCACTGCCCATGACCTCAGACCCGAAGTGTCTCCTCCCAGCTGCCACTGATCTTGGATTTGGGTAGCTCCTCTTGGCTGTCCCTGCTCCGACGTAGTCTGGCAGTCTCGGCCAGTGCCCCTGACCTTGGACATGGGGTAACTCCCCTTGGCCGCGCTAAGTACACTGGGTCACAGCCACTCACGCTTAGTGCACTGGGTTACAACTGCCCGCGTGCAAGTGTTACCTCTTCTCAAATCAACTGTGAAGTCGTCAGGTCCAGGGTTTTTGTTTGTTGGAAGTTTGTTAATCCCAATTTCAGTTTCAGTGCTTGTGATTGGTCCATTCATATTTTCTATTTCTTCCTTTTTTAATATTGGAGGACTGTTCATTTCTATTAAGTTGTCTACTTCTTCCAGGTTATTGGCATAGAGTTGCTCATAGTAGTCTGTTATGATCCTTTGTATTTCTGTGGAGTCAATTGTAACTTATTATTTCTCATTTCTAATTTTAATCATTTGAGTCATTTCCCTTTTGTTTTCTTGATAAGTCTGACTAAAGGTTCATCAATTTTGTTTATCTTTTCAAAGCACTAGCTTTCAGTTTCATTATCTTTGCAACTATTTTCCTTGTCTCTATATCTTTTGTTTCTGTTCTGATCTTTATGATTCATTCCTTCCATTAACTTTAGGTGTTGTTTGTTTTTCTTTCTCTATTGTTTTTGGTATAATGTTAGGTTGTATATTTGAGATTTTTCTTTGTTCTTGAGGTACAATTGTATTGTTAAAAACATTTCTCTTAGAACTGTCTTTGGGTCACATCCCAAAATGCCAGAGGAATAGGATGGGGAGACCACATTTCCTCCACAAATACATCAAAAGATCATCTGTATGTGGAGCAACTCCCACAGAACAACTTCGGAATGCTGGCAGAGGACCCCAGATGCCCAAAAAGGGAAAACAAAACCCTTGGAACGCTATTGTAAGATGTCAGGAATGAAACCCAGAGTCTCTCAGTTCTAGGAGTTTGGGTCATTAGAGAACTCCTGACCTCAGGGAATATTAATAGAAGCCCACTCAAAAGCCTTCATCCATACACTGAGGCCAAACTCCACAAAAGAGCTAGCAAGCTACAGTGAAATATACCCCACACCAATTTGCCACCAAGAGAGGAATGCAGCCCTGCACATTAACTGACAGGGTGCCCAATACATACCATACCCATAGACATGCCAACCTCACTACTATTGACACTGCACTATCCTCCAGAAAGATGAGATACAGCTTAATCTGCTAAAACACAGACACAAATTCCCCAACCAGGAAACATTTACAAGTGGTCCAATTCTACCCACAGGGAGCAGACTCCACAAATAAGAGGAACTATGACCCTTCAGCCTGAAGAAAAGACATCCCAAACACAGAAAACTAAACAAAATGAAAAGGCAGAGAAATATTAAGCAGGTGAAATAACATGATAAAAAGCCAGTAAGCCAAAAAAAAAAAAAAAGAAGGAAGAAAAAAGAAAGAAAGAAAAGATGGGAAGTTTACCTTCGAAAGAATTAAAAATAATAATAGTAAAAATGGTTCAAATACTTTTAAACTTCATACAGACACAGACATATAACCTGGAGATGCAGAAAAAGAAGATGTAAGAAATATTAACAAGGACCTACAAGAAATAAAGACTAGTCAATCAGCAANAAAAAAAAAAAAAAAGAAGGAAGAAAAAAGAAAGAAAGAAAAGATGGGAAGTTTACCTTCGAAAGAATTAAAAATAATAATAGTAAAAATGGTTCAAATACTTTTAAACTTCATACAGACACAGACATATAACCTGGAGATGCAGAAAAAGAAGATGTAAGAAATATTAACAAGGACCTACAAGAAATAAAGACTAGTCAATCAGCAATGAGCAACACTGAAGAAGCTGAATTTGAACGGTTCTACGAACACCTACGAGACCTTCTAGAACTAACACCCAAAAAAGATGTCCTTTTCATTATAGGGTACTGGAATGCAAAAGTAAGAAGTCAAGAAATACCTGGAGTAACAAATAACTTTGGCCTTGGAATACAGAATGAAACAGGGTAAAGCTAGTAGAATTTGCTAAGAGAACACACTGGTCATAGCACACACCCTCTCCAACAACACAAAAGAAGAATCTACACATGAACATCTCCAGGTGGTCAATACCAAAATCAGATTGATTAGATTCTTTGCAGCCAAAGATAGAGAAGATTTATACAGTCAGCAAAAACAAGACTGGGAGTTGACTGTGGCTCAGATCATGGAATCCTTATGCCACATTCATACTTAAAATGATGAAAGTAGGGAAAATCACTAAACCGTTCAGGTATGACCTAAATAAAATACCTTACAACTATACAGTGAAAGTGAGAAATAGATTCAAGAGATTAGATCTGATAATCAGAGTGCCTGAAAAACTATGGACAAAGGTTCCTGACATTGTTCAGGAGGCAGGGATCAAGACCATCTCCAAGAAAAAGCAATTCAAAAAGGCAAGGTGATTGTTTGAGGGGGCCATACAAATAGCTGTAAAAAGAAGGAGAAAAGGCAAAGGCAAAAGAGAAAATGAAATATATACCCATTTGAATGCAGAGTTTCAAAGAATAGAAAAGAGAGATAACAAAGCCTTCCTCAGTGATTTATGCAAAGAAATAGAGCAAAATAGAATGAGAAAGACTAGAGATCTCTTCAAGAAAATTAGAGATACAGGAAAACATGTCATGCAAATATGTGCTCAATAAAGGATAGAAATGGTATGGACCTAACAGAAGCAGAAGATAATAAGAAGAGGTGGCAAGAATACACAAAGAACTATACAAAAAAGATCTTCACAACCCAGATAATCATAACGGTATGATCATTCACCTAGAGCCAGACATCCTGGAATGCCAAGCCAAGTGGGCCTTAGGAAGCATCACTACGGTCAAAGCTAGTGAAAGTGATGGAATTCCAGTTGAGATATTTCAAATCTTAAAAGACAGTCCTGTGAAAGTGCTGTACTCAGTATGCCAACAAATTTGGAAAACTCAGCAGTAGCCACAAGATGGGAAAAGTCAATTTTCATTACAATCACAAAGAAAGGCAATGCCAAAGAATGTCCAAACTACCACGCAACTGCACTCATCTCACACACTAGCAGAGTCATGCTCAAAATTCTCCAAGCCAGGCTTCAACCGTATATGAACCATTAACTTCCAGATGTTCAAGATGGATTTAGAAAAGGCAGAGGAACCAGAAATCAAATTGCCAATATCCTTTGAGCCATTGAAAAAAGCAAGAGAGTTCCAGAAAATATCTACTTCTACTTTATTGATTATGCCAAAGACTTTGACTTTGTGGATCACAACAAACTGTGGAAAATTCTGAAAGAGATGGAAGTACTAGGCCACCTTACCTGCCTCTTAAGAAATCTGTATGCAGGACAGGAAGCAAGAATTAGAACTGGAACAACAGACTAGTTCCAAAATGGGAAAGAAGTACGTCAAGTCTGTATATAGTCACCATGCTTATTTAATTTATATTTAGAGTACATTATGAGAAATGCTGGGCTGGATGAAGCACAAGCTGGAATCAAGATTGACAGAATCAAGAATACTGGAAATTGAATTACTGTCTTTGGCCCCAGAGTCAAATATTCTCTTTCAGGCACTACAAATCCAGTGTCACTGTTCACCATTTATTCACTGTAAGCTATCATACTTATAAATAATTACATTAAATGTGAATGGGTTAAATATTCCAAGTAAAAGACTAATCTTGCTTAATGAATAGAAAAACAAGACCCCAATATATGCTGTTTAGAAGAGTCACTGCTCTGACCTAGGGACACCTACAGACTGAAAGTGAAGAGCTGGAAAAAATATATATCATGCCAATGGAGACCAAAAGAACATGGGAGTAGCAAACATTTATTAGACAAAATAGATGTTAAAATAAAGACCATTATAAGAGACAAAAAAAAAAGTCACTATATAATGATCAAGGGATCAATTCATGGAGAAGATATAACAACTTTTAACACACATGAATCCAAATCAGGAGCACCCTAATATATAAGGCAAATGCTACAACAATTAAATGGGAATTCAACAATAACACAAAAATAGTGGGAGGACCTTACTACCCCACCCACACTAATGAACAGTTAATCTAGACAGAAAATTAATAAGGAAATATAAGCTTTAAATTATACATTGGATCATCTGGACTCAGTTGTTACCTACAGATAGGGAATTTCACCACAAAACAATGGATTTCATCATTTTCTCAAGTGCTCATGGGACATTCTCCAAGATAGATCATATCCTGGGCCACAAATGAAGCCATGGTAATTTGTTTTTTAATGAAATAATTTCAAGCAACTGTTGTGGTAACAATGCTGTAAGATTAGGTATCAATTATGGGAAAATATTTAAAAACACAAACACATAGAATAACCAACAGATCACTAAAAAAAATAAACTAAAGTATCTATGAAACTTATGACTGTGAAAAAATAACAATCCAACACCTATGGGATTCAGTAAAAGCAGTGCTGGAAGAATTTCTTAGTAATACAAGCCTACCTCAAGAAACAAGAGAAACATAAAATGAACAACATAACCTTATACATAAATCTACTAAATAAATAGATAAATAAATAAATACATAAATAACCGCCTCCCCCCAAAAAGTTAGCAGGAGGAAAGAAATCATAAAGTTCAGAGAAGGAATAAGCTCGATAAATGAAGGAGACTATAGTAGAGATTAATAAAACTAACAGCTGGTTCTTTGAGAAGATAAACAAAATAGACAAACCGTTAATCACACTCTTCAAAAAAAAAATAAATAAAGAGAGAGAGACACCTCAAATCAATAAAATTAAAAGTGAAAAAGGAGAAGTAACAACAAGCAAAACAGAAATACAAAAGATCATAAGAGACTAATATGAGCAGATATATGCCATTACAATTGACAACTTGGAAGAAATGTAAAAAGTCTTAGAAAAGTATAACCTTTCAAAACTGAACCACGAAGAAATAGAAAATATGAGCAAACCAATCACAAGCATAGAAATCGAAACTGTAATGCAAAGCCTTCTAAGAAACAAAAGCCCAGGACCAGATGGATTCGCAGGCGAATTCTTCCAAAAATTGAGGAAAGAACTAACACATATCCTGCTTATACTCTTACAGAAAATCACAGAGGAAGGAAAACTCCCAAATTCATTCCATGAGGCTATCATCACTTTGATGCCAAAACCAGAAACATATGCCACAAAAAGAAAAAAGAAAGAAAGAAACTTACAAGCCAATAGCACTAATGAACATAGATGCAAAATTCCTGAACAAAATTCTAGCAAACAGAATCCAACAGCATGTTAAAAAATTTTATATCATGGCTAAGTGGACTTTATTTCAGTGATGCAACGATTCTTCAATATACACAACTAATCAGTGTGATACACCATATTAACAAACTGAAAGATAAAAAATCATGTGAATATTTCAACAGATTCAGAGAAAGCTTTGAAAAAAACTCAACTTATGATAAAAACCACCCACTTATGATAAAAACTCTCTTGAAAGTAGGAACAGAAGGAACATACATCACCATAATAAAAACCATGTATAACAAACCCTCAGCAAATATTATCCTCAAGGGGCAAAAATTGAAACCATTTCCTCCAAAGTCAGGAACAAGAAAAGTGTGCCCACTCTCATAACTGCTATTCAATATAGTTTTGGAAGTCCTAACCACAGCAATCAGAGGGAAAAAAAAAAAAAAAAGGAGGAATCTAAACCAGAAAATAAGAAGAAAACTGTCACTGCTTGCAGATTATATGATTCTCTACGTAGAAAACCCTAAAGATGTCATAAGAAAATTACTAGAGCTAATAGTAAATTTGCAGGATATAAAATTAATATACAGAAACCCTTTGCATTACTATATACTAATAATGAAAAAGCAAAACGATTAGGAAACAATCCCATCCATTATTGCAACCAAAGGGAAAAAAATACTTCAGGAAAAATTTACCTATAATTTAAAAATTTACCTTCTAAAAGCAAAAATAAATGGGATCTAATTAAACATATACTTTTGCATAATGAAGAAAACTATATGCAAGACGACAAGACAGCCCTCAGAATTATAGAAAAAAGTAGCAAATGAAACAACTGACAAAAAATTAATCTCCAAAGTATACAAAAGTATACTCTTGCAACTCAATACCAGAAAAACAAACAACCCAATCAAAAAGTTTGGAAAAGACCTAACCAGAAATTTTTGCAAAGAAGATATACAGATGGCCAACAAACACATGAAAAGATACTAGACATCGCTGATTATCAGAGAAAAGTAAATCAAAACCACAATGAGGTATCATCTCACAACTATCCTAATGGCCATCATCAAAATGTCTACAAACAATGAATGCTGAGAGGGTTTGGAGAAAAGGGAACCCTCTTACACTATTAGTGGAAATGCAAACCGATAAAACCACTATGGTAAACAGTATGAATATTCTTTAAAAAACAACAATAAAAGCACCATATGACTCAGAAATTCCGCTCCTGGACATATACCCTGAGAAAACCAGAATTGAGAAAAACACAGGTACTCCAATGTTCATTCCAAGGCTATTTACAATAGCTAGGACATGTAAACATTCTTGATCTCCATTGGTAGATGAATGGATAAGTAAGTTGTTGTATACATATACAATAGAGTATTACTCAGCTATAAAAATTTTATTCAGTTCTAATGAGGTACAAGAACTTAGAGGCTATTGTAAGGAGTGAAGTAAGTCAGAACGAGAAAGACAAATACCGTATATTAAAACATATAAATTAAATCTAGAGAGATGGTACAGATGATCCTACCTGCAAGGCAGCAAAGGAGACACAGAAGTAAAGAACAAACTTTTGGACTCAATGGTAGGAGAAGGAGGGATGATTTGAGAGAATAGCTTTGAAATGTATACATTACCATATGTAAAATAGATAACCAGTGCTAATTTGATGTATGACACAAGTCACCTGTGATAATCTAGAGGGATACAGTGGGGAGGGATGTTAGATAGGGTGGAGTGTTCAGGATGGAGGAGGCACGTGTATATCTATGGCCAATTCTTGTTGACATATGGCAAAAACCATCACAATATTGTAAAGCAATTATCCTTCATTTAAAATAAATAAATTTGAAAAGAAGAACTGCTTTTCCTGCATCCCATAGATTTTGGATTGTTGTATTTTCAGTTTCCTTTACCTCTAGGTGTTATTATTATTATTATTATCTTCTTTGATTTCTTTAGTGATCCATTGGTTGTTTCTTAGCATATTGTTTAGCTTCCATGTGTTTGTTTTCTATAGTATTGTTTTGTTTTCTTTCTTTTTCTTATAATTAATTTCAAATCTCATAGCATTGTGATCAGAAAAGATGCTTGATATAATTTTAGTTTTCTTAAATTTACCAAGACTTGTCTTATGCCCAGCATGTGGTCAATCCTGGATAATGTTCTCTACACACATTAGAAAAATGTATAGGCTTCTGTTTGGGGATGGAATGCTCTATAAATATCAATTAAATCCAACTGGTCTAAAGTGTCATTTAAAGCCTATGTTTTCTTATTAATATTATTTCTGGATGATCTGTTCATTGATGAAAGTAGGGTGTTAAAGCACCCCGCTATTATATTGTTACATCAATTTCTGCCTTTCATATTGAGGTGTTCCTATTTTGGATGTATATATATTTTTAATTGCTATACCTTCCTGGATTGAACCCTTGATCAGCACCCCTCCTACTGTCTCATTGTGGTTTCTTTTTCATCTTTGGGCTTGGGGTACCTTTTCTGGTGTGTTCTAGCATCCTCCTACTGATGTTTCCTCAATAGCTAGTTGTCATTTCATTTCTCTTACAGAAAAGATGAGTGCACATCCCTCTACTCCAACATCTTGAGCCAATCTACTTCACTAGCTTTAATTCGAATTCTTTTTCACCTTTATATACTAATCAGGTAGAAAGTTTTACTATAATCAGGACATGCTTAGAAAAAGGGAAATATAAGTTAAGATGTATTACATAGGAAGAAGTAAAAACCCTGAGTAACTTAGAAAAGCTAGTAAAGGATATGTTTAAGATGATTGGACTTGGGTATAATCATTGTAATTCATGGATGTAGTATCACCATTAAAAAACAAACACAAACTATTGAAGACCTGAGCTTGTTTGTAAGAACATACTATAAAAGAAGCTATACATGACACTCCACTTCCCTGGCCATTCTACTGTGTGGGGAGAGTGAAGCAGAATTGCTAAAGGGCTTCATCTGGATAAATGGAATGATGCTACGGGCTGGCATAGGGCTTGTGACAGATTCAGACATTCCTACATACCTGCTTTTGAAACACAGAAGTGCCAAGACCAAGACAATAAGTGATCCTGAATGGGCCTGGGCTTGTCTAGAATGTCTAGGTGACTGAATTGAACCATTATACCTTCAGTTGATTCTACATTATCATAAATTATTCCACACAATTGATATATTGTCACATGATTGCAAATTGGAATAAATAAGAAATGTGGGTGTTCTCAGTGGAAATTGAGGAAACCTCAAGGATATCAAGTGGGACAGATGATGTTCTAAAGAGTAATTTCCTGATTATACAAATCTAGAAGCTATTCTAATTACGTTTTTACTTAAAATAGTGAGATTCGGGGCCTCCTTCAGGTTTCTGAATTTTATTATTACTTTGTTATCTGCAACTTGTTTCTATTATTTGTTAATGAAAAATGACACTATTTAAAAATTGATCCTGAAAGGCAGTCCACAGAAAATAGAAAGATGTAAATGCTTGGAACTGGTGATTATATTAAAGTGTTAAAAAAGACTGTGAAATACTCATTCACAGTTTGGAGAAGTATATGGTGTTCAGAGACCAAAAAAAAAAAAGACAAAGCTGAGTAACATTCTCTGATTATCAGAGGTCTCAAATTAATCTCTAGAGTCTATATGTCTTCTACATTGTGGCAAATAATAAAGTAATTGATGATTAAATCTTCAATTCAGTTCAGTCGCTCAGTTGTGTCAAGCAAATGGAATTTTGAGGTACATCTGTCTGAAGAAACACTCCATTGAACTCCTCAAATATCCCTTTTCCTATGTCACAAAGAGTCAACTGGTAGGGAAATGCCAAAGAAATCAAAGAGGACACTAATAGATAGAGAAATATACCATGTCCCTGGATCAGAAGAATCAATATAGTGAAAATGAATATACTACCCAAAACAATTTATAGATTCAAAGCAATCCCTATTGAGCTACCAACGGTATTTTTCACAGAGCTAGAACAAAAAAATTCACAATTTGTATGACAAAAAAACACACAAAACCTCGAATAGCCAAAGCAATCTTGAGAAAGAAGGAAGGAACTGGAGCAATCAACCTGCTTGACTTCAGGCTCTACTACAAAGCCACAGTCATCAAGACAGTATGGTACTGGCACAAAGACAGAAATATAGATCAATGGAACAAAATAGAAAGCCCAGAGATAATTCCATGCACCTGTGGACACCTTATCTTTGACAAAGGAGGCAAAAATATACAATGCAGTAAAGACAATCTCTTTAACAAGTGATGCTGGCAAAAATGGTCAACCACTTGTAAAAGAATGAAACTAGAAGACTTTCTAATACCATACAGAAAAATAAACTCAAAATGGATTAAAGATCTAAATATAAGACCAGAAACTATAAAACTCTTAGAGGAGAACATAGGCAAAACATTCTCCAACATACATCACAGCAGGATCCTCTATGACCCAACTCCCAGAATACTGAAAATAAAAGCAAAAATAAACAAATTCGACCTAATTAAACTTAAAAGCTTCTGCACAACAAAGGAAACTATAAATAAGGTGAAAAGAAAGCCTTCAGAATGGGAGAAAGTAATGACAAATGAAGCAACTGACAAACAGCTAATCTCAAAAATATACAAAAAACTCCTGCAGCTCAATTCCAGAAAAATAAATGACCCAATCACAAAATGGGCCAAAGACTAAATAGACGTTTCTCCTAAAAAGACATACAGATGGCTAACAAACACATGAAAAGATGCTCAACATCACTCATTATCAGAGAAATGC
>SJYV01016524.1:0-18288 GCA_006410875.1 Neotragus pygmaeus | reverse complement strand
ACTCCGCCTGTGTGCTGCATGCAGGGTATACGGGGTGGGGGGGGGGTAGGAGCCCTGGGTGTGGGTCGTTCTGTCCCCCTGAGGTGCCCCTCTTCTGCTGACCTCAGCACGGCTTGAGCCTCTTGGGCCCTGAGGTGGGCGCCCAGGATGAACCACTTATCCCCGCACAGTTCTGTGAGGGGGAGGGGAAACAACCTGCAGGGTCAGAGGTCCATGCCCCCAGCCCTGGTGAGGCCCTGGGGCTCCCCTTCCACAAGCAGGCCTGGGGCCCCAGAGGAACTGGCTGCCCTGGGTGTGTTGCCCTCCAGAAGCTGCCTCAATGCTGGGCAGCCTGAGTGTCCCAGCCCCCTTCCAGCCAGAGACAGTAGAGGTGGCTGGGAGATTCTAGAACTTTAAAGCACTTACGTTGCAGACTGCCCAACCAGAATCCTCACCACAAAGTGAGCCCAGGGTAATTCCCCATGGCCAACCAGGCAAGAAGTTCAGGCCACACCCCCTGCATTGAAGTGGAGGGCAGGAAGATGCTGAACCCTGGGCCCACAGCCCAGCTCTGTGTACACCCTGGGGATGGTGTAGGCAGTGCATGCTGTGTGTACCCTGATGCCTGGGGAGAGAGAACACGATCCAGGAGATCACAGGGGTGTTCTCTGCCCCAGATTGAAATCAGGAGGATGTCCCACACCACCATGGCCTTCAGAAGCATCGTATTCAAAATACCCGGCCAGCTCAGATGACGGCCTGGCACTGCCTGGGGACAAGAGGAGAGGCCGCCCTGATGCAAGCCCACCTTGGTCCCATCTGGATGGGGGCTGGACTGCCAGAGGTTGGACGGCCTTTCCTGAAGCACTTCTCCCCTCCCCACCTCTTCCCTGTCCTTTCTTCCAAGTGAGTAGGGGAGGGGACGGTCTTTCTAAAGCACCAGGAATAAACGTGATGCCCCAGGAAGCTGTATCACAGATGCTCTGTTTTGCGTCCTCCGTGCCTGGAACGGGGGCCGTGCCTGCTCCAGTTAGAGACGCATGTAGGCATGTGGCCCTTGGAGTTAATCAGAGCAACTAAATGGAAAAACGATCTAAGAAAATTATCACAGTGACTCCTGACACTGCCAGTGTGGTCGTGAAAGGGAAAGGCTTGAGCCGCGTTGCAGGACCGGAATACAGAAAGTGTGTGCTAGCTTCCTGCACTCCCATTCCAGAACACTTCCAGAAGGACCGAGGGGATCTCTGAGGCCCTTAACTAGGAGAACACAGTCGGTGAACCCAGGGGCGTGGGCAGGCGGAGAAGGTGGCGTGGGCGTGGCCGTCCCTGCGCAGCTGTCTCCTGACCATCGTGCAGGGGGCCTTTCCACGGCAAGTTCCCCTGTTTACAACGGGGCGCTGGAGCAGCTCAGAAGCTGCTGAGCAGCTCAGGTCCTGGGGATGCTCCTGTGAGCCACACGTCTCAGGGGGAGGAGTCAGGAGGAGACTCAGCAGCCCAGAAGGGCGGGGGCCAAGGAAAGGGCCTTTAAAAAGCTAAGTTCCAGATTCCCAGGAACCAGGTCTTTCCACTTTAGGTGGTGAGTCTGTGTGTCAGATGTCCATCCTGGTGCTTGCACACGGGCTCCTGAAAGCCCTGGGCGGCTACATGTGGCGGCTGCCTGTGGCCCAGGCTCTGTGTGCCCGGCTGTCACCACACAGTGACGCTGCCCACGGNACTAGGAGAACAGAGTCGGTGAACCCAGGGGCGTGGGCAGGCGGAGAAGGTGGCGTGGGCGTGGCCGTCCCTGCGCAGCTGTCTCCTGACCATCGTGCAGGGGGCCTTTCCACGGCAAGTTCCCCTGTTTACAACGGGGCGCTGGAGCAGCTCAGAAGCTGCTGAGCAGCTCAGGTCCTGGGGATGCTCCTGTGAGCCACACGTCTCAGGGGGAGGAGTCAGGAGGAGACTCAGCAGCCCAGAAGGGCGGGGGCCAAGGAAAGGGCCTTTAAAAAGCTAAGTTCCAGATTCCCAGGAACCAGGTCTTTCCACTTTAGGTGGTGAGTCTGTGTGTCAGATGTCCATCCTGGTGCTTGCACACGGGCTCCTGAAAGCCCTGGGCGGCTACATGTGGCGGCTGCCTGTGGCCCAGGCTCTGTGTGCCCAGCTGTCACCACACAGTGATGCTGCCCACGGGCCCACACTGGACCAGTCGGAGAGGACCCTCCTCCAGGCCCAGAGAGCGGGCTGGGAAGCGAGAGGGCTGGGACGGGGTGGGGGCCCTGCTGTACCCCTTTATCTTCCCAGTTCTGGCTTTCTTTGCGCCAAGCAGCCCAGTGTGCGGTTAACCAGTGCGGCGCTCATTGAAATCTGTCCACAGCTCTCATCCCCTCCCGGTGAGTCCCATTCCTCACTGGGGTTTCGGGACCCTCTGAGGCCGGTCCCTGCAGGCGCACCGTGCAGGTCCCAGTCCAGCTGGGAAGATGAGACGGACCCAGTGACAGTGCAGCCAGCGGTCCAGGGACCCAGGAGGACACACGGCCCATCGCGTGCTCCCTGCAGGGGCGGGGTCAGGGCAGCGGCTTGGAGGAAGTGGGTCCCCGTGCATGGTTTGGCCACAGGGACTGGGCAATAGGAAGGAGGCAGGAGGAAGCTGGAGTGTCCGGCGCACACAGGACTGAGGCTGGAGAGTGGGTGCTGGGCTGGCCCCCTCTCTTCCAGGACCACCCCAGCTTGCGCTCTGTGCTCCGTGTCGCCAAACTGAAACACCCCTCAGTTGAGGGCTGGAAGGCAGTTGGCTCCCATGATGGACACTGGGCTCAGGAGACTGGCTTCTCCTCTATGAGCCTTGGGGCGGGCTGGCTGGCTGTCTCAGGGCGCCCTCATTGTCCCCAGCTCTGTTCCACAGGGACTGAGAGAAGCCACGAGCAGGGAATGGACACGGGCGCCTTCCACTGGACAGGGCGCCTCTGGCTGCTGATGCCCATGGGCTCTGTGGGGGCTGAGGGAAGCCTCCAGGTTCCAGCATCAGTGACTCAACCCTGCCAGTAACCTGCAAGCAAAACTCATGAAAGGCACCCGCCAGCCCATGATTTTCAATTGATTCCTGAATTATGAATCACTTCATGCAATTTTATCTCTCATAAAACATGATGCCTAGGTACACAGTGGAGCGGTTGTGAAGGAACATTGGAAGTGGTGGGGCCAAGGCGTCCAGGCGGCTCCAGTAGCCTCGTGCACTTCCCAGAGCTCAGGTTGACCTTTGGCAGGTCACGTGCCCGCCCAGGACTACAGAGCTCCCACCTCCTAGGGAGGCTGGTTGTGCGACCAAGCTCTTTCTCTGGAAGGGGAAGGGAGTGGTTTGCACAAATGCTAGAATCCGCCCTAGGAGAGAGAAGCAGACCCTCCTCCTCCTCTCTCTGTCCTGTGCATGGGGACGAGGCACCTCCTGTGAAGGAAAGGGCATCAGAGACAGGAGCCTCCTGGACCGGCCCTGGACTGTCCGCCTTCAGACCCAGCGTGAGGGGTGCCAACTTCTATCTGCCTCTCAGCTGTCGGGCGTTGGTTCCAGCCGCGGAGCCTTGTCCTAAGCAGGATGGCAGTGCCAGGGGATGTTTCTCATGGGTCCCTTGGGTCCGACCGCTCCCAGGAGGCAGCTGCCCGACATTTCCAGCCCCCGTTTCTGTGGGTGACAGCCGAGTTCAGCTCCAGCCCACTGCCCCTCCAGGAGGCAGTTTCCAGACAGGCAGCTGGCAGTCCAGGCCTGTGACCTTTCGGCTCCACCCAGAGCCACCTGGGGGTGACGTGCACTCGGATCTGCAGCCTGGGCTGTCTACATCCTCGGCCTGTTCCCTGATACTCGCAGCCCCTGGCAGTTGCTTACCCCAGTCATCCTCACGCGGAGTGCCAGCCCCAGCTACACCAGCCTGGAGCTGCTCTTCTGAGTGGAGGGCACTCTCTACATGGAGCAGGCAGGAGCCAGGGGGGCAACTGAGCCTTCACACCTGGACCCACTGTACAAACTGTGTGTGCACTCAACTCCCAGGAAGGGCGGGACTTTGGAGGGAGTGGGGTGCCACCCTCCTTTTGTCCTTGTTTGGACCAAAAGAGAAGGGCCCGAATCAGCCTTGCAGGTGCTGGAGGGGAGGGCAGGGCAAACAGCCCCTCCGCCCCTCCCCGGGAGGCCGTGCCCACCCAGAACCCCGCTCTGGGGCACCCTGCCCAAGCCCGGTCCGCCCTCTCGTTCGCGTGCTGCAGAGACGTCCCTCGTGGCGTGGGCCCCCTCCCCTGTGGCCTGTCTCTTATACACATCTAGATGTGTATAAGAGACAGGTTGAGGGCTGGAAGGCAGTTGGCTCCCATGATGGACACTGGGCTCAGGAGACTGGCTTCTCCTCTATGAGCCTTGGGGCGGGCTGGCTGGCTGTCTCAGGGCGCCCTCATTGTCCCCAGCTCTGTTCCACAGGGACTGAGAGAAGCCACGAGCAGGGAATGGATACGGGCGCCTTCCACTGGACAGGGCGCCTCTGGCTGCTGATGCCCATGGGCTCTGTGGGGGCTGAGGGAAGCCTCCAGGTTCCAGNCTGTTTGTAAAGCCTGACGAGGCCCCTCTGATAGATCAGAGGGCTGCGCTCTGAGGTCAGAGGTGCTCGCATGTGGGAAGGGGGTCAAGACAGGAGGAGGGCTGCCAGGCGCAGCCAGGCCCCGTGTTTGCGGCGCAGACTAACTGCCGGGATTTCCTCACCTGTCTCTGCCGGGCGGCTCTGCTGGTTTCACTATATCCAGTTCAACAGGGGCCTAGCCAGACGAGTTTCCCTGAACTTCCACAGAAGGAAGTTCTGCTTTTCTTCCTACTTTCTAAAAGGGCCCCCGGGGGAGAGCAGAACCTAAGATAAAGTGTGCACCCTATCTTAGACAAAGGAGGCAAAAATATACAATGGAGAAAAGACAAAGGTCTGTACAGTCAAACTTACGGGTTTTCCAGTAGTCATGTGTGGATATAAGAGTTGAAACATAAAAAAAGCTGAGAGTCAAAGAATTGATGCTTTTGAACTGTGGTGTTGGACAAGACTTTTGAGAGTGCTTTGGGCTGCAAGGAGATCCAGCCAGTCCATCCTAAAGGAAATCAATCCTGAATATTCATTGGAAGGACTGATGCTGAAGCTGAAGCTCCAAAGCTCTGGCCGCCTGTTGTGAAGAGCTGACTCATTAGAAAAGACCCTGGTGCTGGGAAAGACTGCAGGCAGGAGGAGAGAGGACGACAGAGGACCAGATGGTTGGGTGGCATCACTGACTCAATGGACATGAGTTTTTGAAAACTCCAGGAGATGGTGAAGGACAGGGAAGCCTGGAATGCTGCAGTCCATGGGGTTGCAGAGAGTTGGACACAATTGAGAGACTGAAAAACAACATGTAAAAGAATGAGACTAGAACACTTTCTAACACCATACACAAAAATAAACTCAAAATGAATTAAAGACTTAAGTGTAAGACCAGAAGCTATAAAACTCTTAGAGGAAAACATTGGCAGAACCCTCTCCAACACAAATAACAGCAAGATCCTCCATGACCCACCTCCCAGAGTAATGGAAATGAATACAGAAACAAACGAATGGGGCCTAATTAAACTTAAGAGCTTTTGTAAAACAAAGGAAACTGTAGGTAAGGTGAAAAGACAGCCCTCAGAATGGGAGAAAATAATAGCAAACAAAACAACTGACAATCTCCAAAATATACAAGCAGCTCAGGCAGCTCACTACTAAAAAAGTGGACAACCCAATCAAAACGTGAGTAAAAGGCCTAGACGGACATTTCTCCAAAGAAGACATATAGATGGCTAATAAACACATGAAAAATGCTCAACTGTCAGGAGACGCGTTAGGCGTTACTGACCAAATGGAGGCATGGCCCCAACCCCCTCTCCTCATTCCACAGTCACGGTCCCAGGATGAAGGAGTTAAGTTTTGTGATTCTGACTTGGTCTTTCCTTTCTTCGGTTGAGTTGGCTAGAAAGAATGTTAAGGTGCTTATTGTTCTTGAGAGAAGCATGAGAAAGCACAAAGCCTTCTACAATTGTGCCCAGAAAATAACCTATAAAGTAACCATTGACATTGTTCAAAGAATGTCCCAGGATGAGCAGGTAGGCCGCGGCTTGAGGATTGTTATCTGGGACCTGTTTGTGAGGGAAATGTTTATGGCAAAGGAAGTTTGCTGAGTTTAGGGTTTAGGAATAATTAAGAATAGTTTAGAGATCTCCTTGTAGCTCAAATGGTAAAGACTCTACCTGTGAGGCAGGAGACCAGGGTTTGATCCCTGGGTTGGGAATATCCCCTGGAGAAGGGAATGGCAACTCACTCCAGTATTCTTGCCTGGAGAATCCCATGGACAGAGGAGCCTGGTGGGCTACAGTCCATGGGATCACAAAGAGTTGGACACGACTGAGTGACTAACGTTCAACATGCAAGAATAGCTAGAAGCCTTTTTAGGAGATAGTGAGCTTAGGATGCTAGGGGCAAGCAGGATTTAGAAAGATAAGAAATAAACTGAGGAATGTGGTATGCAGCCCAGACATAAGCATGAGTTACAATGTAATCACAAGTAAACAGGATTCTGAGAGAATCCCTGAAGCAGGAACTCTGTTTGAAGGGCAATAATGAGACAATAAATCTGGGTGAGAGGGGACTGAAAATGTCAAACCTCTGACCTAATGCTTTTGTCAAAGTATAAACGAAGACCTGATGCTTAAAATAAACACGTAGCCCTGCACCTTGAGTCAGAGACTACATCATTCCCCAATGACACTGCTCATCTCTTCAGACTTGTTCCCTGGCCGCTGGGGCTGGATTCTGGCACTCAACTTCACTCATTATTAGAGAAATGCAAATCAAAACCACAGTGTGGTAACATATCACACCAAGCAAAATGGCCATCATCAAAAAGTCTACAAACTAAATGCTGGAGAGAGTGCGGAGAAAAGGGAACCCTTTTACACTGTTGGTGGGAATGCAAACTGGTACAGCCACTATGGATAACAGTGTGCAGCTTCCTTAAAAAACTGGAAATAGAAATGCCATATGACCCAGCAATCCCACCGCTGGACATACACCGTTAGGAAACCAGAAATGAAAGAGACACGTGTACCCAATTTTCACTGCAGTACTGTTTACAATAGCTAGGACACGGAAGCAAACCTGGATGTCCACTGACGAGTGAATGGATAAGGGAGTTGTGGCACACATACACAGTGAATATTTCTCAGCTATAGAAGGGAAGATATTTGAGTCAGTTCTAATGAGGTGGATGAACCTAGCACCTATTATACAGAGTGAAGTAAGTCAGAAAGAGAAAGGCAAATACTGTATATTTATGCACACATATGGAATTTAGAAAGATAGCACCAATGATCCTACCTGCAAGGCAGCAAAGGAGACACAGATATAAAGAACAGAGTTTTGGACTATGTGGGAGGAGGCAAGAGTGGGATGATTTGAAAGAATAGCATTGAAACATGTATATTTCCATATGTAAAATAGATGACCAGTGCAAATTCAGTGCATGAAGCAGGGCACCCAAAGGTGGTGCTCTGCAACAACCCAGCGGGAAGGGGTGGGGAGGGAGGTGGGCAGAGTGTTCAGGATTGGGGGGGAATATGTATACCTGTGGCTGATTCATGTTGATCTATGGCAAAACCCATCACAATACTGTAAAGTAATTATCCTCTAATTAAAATAAATTAATTGGGAAAAAAGAATACTGGAGTGGGTAGCCCTACCCTTCTCCAGGGGTTCTTTCTGACCCGGGGGTTTGACCCAGGTTTCCCACATTGCAGGCAGATCCTGCGCCACTGGAGCCGCCAGGGGCGCCCTACAGGCGCGTCCATAGTGGTCCTGATGGTGGTGCTACCAGTTAGAGTCCACCAGCACCACGGAAGGATCCCCCTCCTTAGCCCCACTCTAGCATTGCTTGTCTGCACATTTTTTGGTGATGGCCTCTGCTGACATTCCTGAGGCGATACCACATTGTCAATTTGATGTCTTTATCTCTAATAATTCACCATACTGTGCAAATTTTCATGAGTTTTTTTTTCTTTAAACATTGTGAATTGCGTTTACCTATTGATATTTTCTTCTGATAATTTGCACTTCTTTTCATCTTTGTGTGATTAGTTCCTCCTGAGTGTTTTTGAGGGTACCTATCATCACAGTCCACAGTCGTGATTATTGTGTGTTAGTTGTCCAATCGTGTCTGACTCTTTGTGACCCCATGTATGGGGGTCCTCCAGGCTCCTCCATCCATGGGATTTTCCAGGCAAGAATACTGGGGTGGGTTGCTGTTTCCTTCTCCAGGGAATCTTCCTGACCCAGCGATCGACCCTGGGTCTCCTGCATTGCTGGCAGAGTCTTTACTGTCTGAGTCACTAGGAAGATTATTAGGTGCCCGTTCACCGTGGCCTCCGTGTGCTTTCGCTGCTGTGGGGAACGGCCACAGGGTGGGGGGGTTTCCTGTGCGCTGCTGTGGTCATCCTGCAACGTTGCTGGAAGTCTTGTCTCGGCGCTGTAAATAAGAGGGCAATCTGACAGAACAAACACCAGAAAACATGTCTCATTTTTTTTAATTAAATTAGGTTGTATTTCTTATTGTAGTAACATTTTTTGCAAGGTGGTGTGGGCTGAAGGTGTACAAAATGTTTGTCACCTATACATGTACGTGTATCTGTTCAGCTCTGGATTGCTTTCCCATATAGCCTATTACAGACTGTTGATAGACCTCCCTCGGTGTTCATAAGCTTTTAGTGACACCAGACACTTGGGCCCTAGTGTGGTCAGGCCTCAGGTGGGAAGGCTGGATTCCGTCGCCTCACCATCCTCTCTTAGGGCTCGTGGCATCGTCTGCATAGAAGGAAGGATTGGCTTGAACCCACCTTTCCTCTCTGCATGCTTCTTCTTTCTCTCCCAGCAATGGAGCTGTGCCAGAGCAAGCAGGCCAAGAGCATCCTCCCAGGATGATGCACATCCTCGCAGAAGTGCGAGCCGGTGCAGGGGCTCCTCAGAAGCCGTGACCCACGACTGCGGTTCCGGGGCCTCCTTCTGAGTGCTGTGGCCCCCACACCCTGCTCAACAGAGTAGTCGTCAGGCTTGGTGATGGAAGCAGCCTGGGTATTGAGATTTCATGGGTAGAAACCATTCATTTCTTTCCTGAGTGAAGAAGGTCCCCTTCTACTTTGGGAGACCCCTTTTTTAATAACGAAAAATGACAAGCTTTAATTACATAGCAAGGATCACATTGTGTCCACACATGCAATAATCATAAAGGTCAAGAAGCAGAGCGTGGCGAGCAGATGCCCAGGAGCGCCCTTCTCTGGCCACAGCCTCCCTCCGAGGCCACTGTCCTCTGACTCCGAGCCAGTGGTCTTGTCCTTGTCATTTCCCCGTGGCACGCAGCCCAGCCTGGCCTCGCCCCAACTCTGTACGTGCTGTGTTGTGCATGCTGGCTGCGCCCTGGTGTCTCAGTGATGTGTCCATGGCTGGTTTCGGGTGTGGCTCCTGAGGGTGCAGAGTCCATGCCTGTGTATCCTGGCGCAGTGTTCGCGGGCTTGTGTTCAAGTCAGAGCATCCTGTGGGCCACGTGTGCTTGGAGCCTGCGGTCTGAGGTAGGACAGTTTCAGAAGGGGCTGCACCCCTGCAGGTACCAGGCTTCTCTTGCTCCGTGTCCTGCTGGTATTTGATGCTGTGCTTTTCCTGTCTGCCAGGCTGGCAAGTGTATGCATAGCTTATTCTTATGGTTTCAATGCCTAGATTATTAGGAAAGTTGTACATCGTATTGCATTCATGGATTATTTTCTGTTTCCAAGTTTTGAAAATTTGTGGTCACATACACATAACATCTGCCATCTTAATCCCTGTTGAAGTGAGCATCTCAGGGTCCATCACACTGTGTTTTCCCTATTCATATAGGTTATTACATTTTCTTTAGTAGAGTTCCCACTTCTATCCAGTTGGTTTTTTCATTATCAACTTGATATATATTATTCATTTATTTTCATCCCAAACTCTTAATTTATCCCTCCCTTCTGACCTCCTTTGATGATCATAGCTTGGCTCTCTCTGTCTGTGGGTCTGTCTCTGTTTTGTGCACCAGCTCATTGGGATGAATTTATAGGTCCCATCGGTACGTGTTCCCGCAAGATGTGTCTTTCTCTCCCTGATTTGCCCCATTAGGGTGACAATTTCTTGGCACATCCTTGCTGCTGCCAGTATGAGTTTTTTGTTCTGTTTCATGGCTGGGTAGTCGTCCAGTGTCTAGGTGTATCCCATAGTCTTCGTTTTTCTGTCAGTGGTGAATTCTGTGTCTTGGCTATTGTAATAGTGCTACCCTGAAAATCAAAGTGCACGTGTCATTTTGAGTGGTGATTTTCTCTGGACCTAAGCCCAGGAATGGGATTGCGGGATCATGTGATGCCTCTGTGTTTAGTGTTTCAAGGACCCTCCATGCTGCTTTCCATCATGGTTTCACCATTTACATTCTCACCAAGATTGTAGGAAGATCCCCCTTTCTGTACATCCTCTGCAGTGTTTATTCTTTGTAGATCTTTTCAGTGATGGCCATTGTGACCAGTGTGAGGTGGTGCCTCACTGTGGCTTTGATTGGCATTGGTTTAATAGTCATTGACGTGCTTTTCTTACTTTACACTTTGTGATTACAATTTACCTCTTGAAAGTTGGCCCTGTTTGGAATTCTCTTCCAATGATTTACCCAGGACATTTCTTGAGGGCAGGTGTCATTTACAGCCCTGTTGGACTTGTGACTGTTAAGAGCCCTTCAGCCCCTATTTCAAAGGGTATATATTGGTCTGAACAAGCTCCTTACTCCCTGTCCCTCTCCCTGTCTTTTTTGGTATCCTTGAGTTCCTTTTCTAAGTCTGTGAGGCTGTTTCTCTTTTGTAAAGAAGTTCATATGCATCTGTGTTTAGTTTCCACTGGAAGTGATGACCTATGATACTTGTCAATCTTTCTCACTTACCTCACTTAGTACCATCATGTCCAGTTTCTTCCCTGTGACTGGAAATGGCAGTACTTCACCCTTCTTTGTGTCTGAATAGCCCTACACTGTGTATACGCACCCCGTGTCTCTGTGTCCGCCCATCTGTCCTCGTATACGGAAGTTGCTTCTGTGTCTTGGTTACTGTCCCTCATGCTGCCGTGGTCTTTGGGGTGCAGGTGGCTTTTTAATTTTGGTTGTCTCTGGATCTCCGCCTGGGCATGGAGTTGCTGGTCACTTGGCTCTTTGATGTTTGGTTTTTAAAGAAGCTCCATAATGTTCTCCCTAGTGGGTGTACTGACTTATACTCCCGCCAACACTGTAGGAGGGTTCCTTTCTCTCCATATCTTCTGTAGGATCTATTTAGGTTTTTGAGATGGCTGTTTTGATCAATGTGAGGTGATACCCCATTGTACATTTGATTTCTCTTTCTCTGAGAACCAGTGATGCTGAGCATCTTTGCTTGTACTTTATGGCCATCTCTATGACATCTTTGGAGAAATGTGCAGTTAGATTATTGGCTAATTTTTTATGGATTTTTTAAAATATTGAGCTGTACAAGTTGTTTGTATGTGTTGGGCATAAATTCTTTGTGGGTATCTTCATTTGCAAGATTTTTTTCCCATTCTGACCGTTGTCATTTTCTTTTACTGATGGTTTCCTTTGCCGTATGAATACATTTTTTTTAACATTTGTTAGGTCCCATCTGTTTATTTTTGTTTTATTTTTCATGATTCTATGAGGTGGATCAAAAAGAACTTGCTGCATTTTATGTCAAAGCATGTTCTTCTCTTTTCCGTAAGAGTTTGATAGTTCCTGTCCTTTTATTTAGATCTTCAATCCGTTTGGAGTTTGTTTTTGTGTATGATGTTAGGGAGCATTCTAATCTCATTGCTAAGGAAGCGGGTCGGTGTCCTCCACAGTGGCTGCTCGCGTTTCCGTTTCCAGCGTTAGCGTAGGAGGGCTCCCTTTCTCTACAGCCTGTCCAGCATTTATTGTTTGTAGAGTTTCCATCTGTGGCCATTCTGACTGGTGTGAGGTGATACCGCACTGAAGTTTTGATTTACATATTTCTCATATTTATTGATGTTGACATATTTGCATGTGATTTTAAAATTTATTTATTTTAATTGGAGGCCAATTACTTTACAATATTGTGGTTTTTGCCATGCACTGACATGGATCAGCCACGAGTGCTGCATGCGATTTTTTAAAACAGTGTGAGTTAAACCTAGTTATTCATATAGTCTTCGTGAATGCCTGCTCTGTTCTTAATATTTTTCTGAGGAGCTCTCCTAGGCCTTTTCTTGAGGGCAGGCGCTCGGGAGCGCTAAGCGCCCATGAGCAATGGTTTCAAAGTTGTTGTTATGGGAAATGGCCACAAGGCGGCAGCATGTTAATGCCCAACTCTGGTTACTGGGGCAACCAGAGCCTTAGGGAAAGTCCCGGTCCTGGATTGTCGATTAGAGGGGAATGTGCCAGAAGACTTAGCAGCAGCAGTGCCAGAAGAAACACCCAAGGCTTGTGTCCCACTCCATCTTCCGTCCTTAGCCCTGTCCCCTGGACACATCCCAGTTCCTGGAACACCACTCCGCGGAGGGTGCTGCCGTCCGTAGGTGGGGCGACCCTAAGGAGGGAACACGAAGGAGCCAGGAGCCGCATCAGCAGAAGGCGTGGAGCCCGGGGACTTTTCAAAGCTCTTCTGGGTCAAAGACGCCGCTGTCCTTTGGGCGTATTAGGCGGAGTTCCGCTTCAGGAGGACCTGTCTCTATCCCCCTCAGCCCCAAGACAGTCCACCCACGGGACCCAAGCCTGCCCAGGCTTCAGGGCCGTGGCAGCAGCCTAGAACACCAAGGCCCGAGGGGCGCAGAGTCCGCGCTCTCTTCNTTGTGTCCACACATGCAATAATCATAAAGGTCAAGAAGCAGAGCGTGGCGAGCAGATGCCCAGGAGCGCCCTTCTCTGGCCACAGCCTCCCTCCGAGGCCACTGTCCTCTGACTCCGAGCCAGTGGTCTTGTCCTTGTCATTTCCCCGTGGCACGCAGCCCAGCCTGGCCTCGCCCCAACTCTGTACGTGCTGTGTTGTGCATGCTGGCTGCGCCCTGGTGTCTCAGTGATGTGTCCATGGCTGGTTTCGGGTGTGGCTCCTGAGGGTGCAGAGTCCATGCCTGTGTATCCTGGCGCAGTGTTCGCGGGCTTGTGTTCAAGTCAGAGCATCCTGTGGGCCACGTGTGCTTGGAGCCTGCGGTCTGAGGTAGGACAGTTTCAGAAGGGGCTGCACCCCTGCAGGTACCAGGCTTCTCTTGCTCCGTGTCCTGCTGGTATTTGATGCTGTGCTTTTCCTGTCTGCCAGGCTGGCAAGTGTATGCATAGCTTATTCTTATGGTTTCAATGCCTAGATTATTAGGAAAGTTGTACATCGTATTGCATTCATGGATTATTTTCTGTTTCCAAGTTTTGAAAATTTGTGGTCACATACACATAACATCTGCCATCTTAATCCCTGTTGAAGTGAGCATCTCAGGGTCCATCACACTGTGTTTTCCCTATTCATATAGGTTATTACATTTTCTTTAGTAGAGTTCCCACTTCTATCCAGTTGGTTTTTTCATTATCAACTTGATATATATTATTCATTTATTTTCATCCCAAACTCTTAATTTATCCCTCCCTTCTGACCTCCTTTGATGATCATAGCTTGGCTCTCTCTGTCTGTGGGTCTGTCTCTGTTTTGTGCACCAGCTCATTGGGATGAATTTATAGGTCCCATCGGTACGTGTTCCCGCAAGATGTGTCTTTCTCTCCCTGATTTGCCCCATTAGGGTGACAATTTCTTGGCACATCCTTGCTGCTGCCAGTATGAGTTTTTTGTTCTGTTTCATGGCTGGGTAGTCGTCCAGTGTCTAGGTGTATCCCATAGTCTTCGTTTTTCTGTCAGTGGTGAATTCTGTGTCTTGGCTATTGTAATAGTGCTACCCTGAAAATCAAAGTGCACGTGTCATTTTGAGTGGTGATTTTCTCTGGACCTAAGCCCAGGAATGGGATTGCGGGATCATGTGATGCCTCTGTGTTTAGTGTTTCAAGGACCCTCCATGCTGCTTTCCATCATGGTTTCACCATTTACATTCTCACCAAGATTGTAGGAAGATCCCCCTTTCTGTACATCCTCTGCAGTGTTTATTCTTTGTAGATCTTTTCAGTGATGGCCATTGTGACCAGTGTGAGGTGGTGCCTCACTGTGGCTTTGATTGGCATTGGTTTAATAGTCATTGACGTGCTTTTCTTACTTTACACTTTGTGATTACAATTTACCTCTTGAAAGTTGGCCCTGTTTGGAATTCTCTTCCAATGATTTACCCAGGACATTTCTTGAGGGCAGGTGTCATTTACAGCCCTGTTGGACTTGTGACTGTTAAGAGCCCTTCAGCCCCTATTTCAAAGGGTATATATTGGTCTGAACAAGCTCCTTACTCCCTGTCCCTCTCCCTGTCTTTTTTGGTATCCTTGAGTTCCTTTTCTAAGTCTGTGAGGCTGTTTCTCTTTTGTAAAGAAGTTCATATGCATCTGTGTTTAGTTTCCACTGGAAGTGATGACCTATGATACTTGTCAATCTTTCTCACTTACCTCACTTAGTACCATCATGTCCAGTTTCTTCCCTGTGACTGGAAATGGCAGTACTTCACCCTTCTTTGTGTCTGAATAGCCCTACACTGTGTATACGCACCCCGTGTCTCTGTGTCCGCCCATCTGTCCTCGTATACGGAAGTTGCTTCTGTGTCTTGGTTACTGTCCCTCATGCTGCCGTGGTCTTTGGGGTGCAGGTGGCTTTTTAATTTTGGTTGTCTCTGGATCTCCGCCTGGGCATGGAGTTGCTGGTCACTTGGCTCTTTGATGTTTGGTTTTTAAAGAAGCTCCATAATGTTCTCCCTAGTGGGTGTACTGACTTATACTCCCGCCAACACTGTAGGAGGGTTCCTTTCTCTCCATATCTTCTGTAGGATCTATTTAGGTTTTTGAGATGGCTGTTTTGATCAATGTGAGGTGATACCCCATTGTACATTTGATTTCTCTTTCTCTGAGAACCAGTGATGCTGAGCATCTTTGCTTGTACTTTATGGCCATCTCTATGACATCTTTGGAGAAATGTGCAGTTAGATTATTGGCTAATTTTTTATGGATTTTTTAAAATATTGAGCTGTACAAGTTGTTTGTATGTGTTGGGCATAAATTCTTTGTGGGTATCTTCATTTGCAAGATTTTTTTCCCATTCTGACCGTTGTCATTTTCTTTTACTGATGGTTTCCTTTGCCGTATGAATACATTTTTTTTAACATTTGTTAGGTCCCATCTGTTTATTTTTGTTTTATTTTTCATGATTCTATGAGGTGGATCAAAAAGAACTTGCTGCATTTTATGTCAAAGCATGTTCTTCTCTTTTCCGTAAGAGTTTGATAGTTCCTGTCCTTTTATTTAGATCTTCAATCCGTTTGGAGTTTGTTTTTGTGTATGATGTTAGGGAGCATTCTAATCTCATTGCTAAGGAAGCGGGTCGGTGTCCTCCACAGTGGCTGCTCGCGTTTCCGTTTCCAGCGTTAGCGTAGGAGGGCTCCCTTTCTCTACAGCCTGTCCAGCATTTATTGTTTGTAGAGTTTCCATCTGTGGCCATTCTGACTGGTGTGAGGTGATACCGCACTGAAGTTTTGATTTACATATTTCTCATATTTATTGATGTTGACATATTTGCATGTGATTTTAAAATTTATTTATTTTAATTGGAGGCCAATTACTTTACAATATTGTGGTTTTTGCCATGCACTGACATGGATCAGCCACGAGTGCTGCATGCGATTTTTTAAAACAGTGTGAGTTAAACCTACTTATTCATATAGTCTTCGTGAATGCCTGCTCTGTTCTTAATATTTTTCTGAGGAGCTCTCCTAGGCCTTTTCTTGAGGGCAGGCGCTCGGGAGCGCTAAGCGCCCATGAGCAATGGTTTCAAAGTTGTTGTTATGGGAAATGGCCACAAGGCGGCAGCATGTTAATGCCCAACTCTGGTTACTGGGGCAACCAGAGCCTTAGGGAAAGTCCCGGTCCTGGATTGTCGATTAGAGGGGAATGTGCCAGAAGACTTAGCAGCAGCAGTGCCAGAAGAAACACCCAAGGCTTGTGTCCCACTCCATCTTCCGTCCTTAGCCCTGTCCCCTGGACACATCCCAGTTCCTGGAACACCACTCCGCGGAGGGTGCTGCCGTCCGTAGGTGGGGCGACCCTAAGGAGGGAACACGAAGGAGCCAGGAGCCGCATCAGCAGGAGGCGTGGAGCCCGGGGACTTTTCAAAGCTCTTCTGGGTCAAAGACGCCGCTGTCCTTTGGGCGTATTAGGCGGAGTTCCGCTTCAGGAGGACCTGTCTCTATCCCCCTCAGCCCCAAGACAGTCCACCCACGGGACCCAAGCCTGCCCAGGCTTCAGGGCCGTGGCAGCAGCCTAGAACACCAAGGCCCGAGGGGCGCAGAGTCCGCGCTCTCTTCCTGTGATCTGTGTTCTGCATGGGCAGAGAGGTGATTTACAGTGTTGGAGAGTGTGCTGTTTGTTTGTTTGTTTGTTTCACGCATAGCCATGTACAGGTTCCTTTTGGGGTTCCCTTCCTGTACAGTTTATTATGCAGTATTGAGTGGGGGTCCTCGTCCTATAGTGGGTTCTTGTTGATCATTTTATAAAGAATCGTGTGTGTATGTTCATCCTACCTGCTCATTCCCTCCACCCACCTCACTTCTGTCTCGGTAACCATGAAGCGCTGTGCTATGTTGTCCGGCCACTTCTGTTTGGGAAAGAAGTTCATCTGCATCCGTTTTTAGAATCCACCCCTAAGCGATGTCATAGGATGCTGTTTTTCTTTGTCTCACGTCACTTCGTGTGAGTGATGTGATTTACTCTACTCCCTTCCTTGTTGCTGGACATAGCGTGATGTCAACCTTTTATGACTAATATTGCTCTGTGTGTGTACCCCATCTTTTTTACCCATTCATCTATTCTTATCCACTTAGGTTTCTTCCATGTTTTGGCTCTTGTATAGAGTGCTGCCATGAACATTGGGGTGCACCTGTCTTTTAAAATTATGGCTTTCTCTGGATCTGTGCCCAGGAATGGGATTGCTGGATCGTTTGGTACATCTCTGTTTAGTTTCTAATGAACATTTGTCCTGTTCTCCTTTGTGGATTTACTGACTTTCATTCTCACCAACAGCTGGGAGGGTTCTTCTTCCTCCATTACCTCTCCAGCATTTATTGTTGCAGATTTTGGATGCTGACCGTTCTGGCATGGGTGAGGTGACTCCACCTCTGAGTTGCAGTTCTCTAATACTTATAGATGCTGAGCATCTTTTCATGTGCTCTGTGGCCATCTCTATGTCTTCTGTGGAGAAAGGTCCGCTTAAATCTTGTGCCCTTATTTGACTGGGTTGTTTCTTTGATATCAAGGTGCCTAAGCTGTTTGTATGTTTGGAGAGAAATTCCTCGTGGGGTCTTTGTTTGCACATGTTAGCTCCATTATGAGGGTGTCTTTCTGTTGTGTTTATGGTTGTTCCTGCTGTGCCAGAGCTTTTAAGGGGATTTAGGTACCATTTATTTATTTTTGTTTTATTTTTCATGATTCTAAGACGTGGGTCAAAGACAAGCCGCATTTTATGTCCAAGTGTATTCTGCTTTCTTCCTTGAAAGTTTTATACTATCTGTCCTTTTATTTAGGTCTTTAGTCTGTTTGGAGTGTATTTTTGTGTATGCTGTTAGGCAATATTCTAATCTCATTACCATGATCATTTCTTAAAAGACCTGCACACTGTTCTTCCTAGTGGCTGCTACTAATCTACCTTTTCACTAATAGTGTGGGAGGGTCCTTTCTTTCCACCTGTTTTCCAGCATTTATTGTTTGTTAGCTTTTGGACAATGATCATTGTGAACCATGTGAGGAAATACCTCTTTTTAATTGTGATTTGCATGTCTCTAATATTTAGTTAATATTTAGAACTAACATCCCCAAAAGATGTCCTTTTCATTATAGGGGACTGGAATGCAAAAGTAGGACGTCAAGAAGCACCTGGAGTAACAGGCAAATTTGGCCTTGGAATGCGGAATGAAGCAGGGTAAAGACTAATAGAGTTTTGCCAAGAAAATGCACTGGTCATAGCAAACACCCTCTTCCAACAACACAAGAGAAGACTGTACACATGGACATCACCAGATGGTCAACACTGAAATCAGATTGATTATATTCTTTGCAGCCAAAGATGGAGAAGCTCTATAC
>SJYV01016522.1:7785-22700 GCA_006410875.1 Neotragus pygmaeus | reverse complement strand
CCCAAGTCCCACCTTCGGTGAGCAGCTGCTCCTGGCTGCTCTGCAGGGCCCGGATCTCCCAGGCCAGTCGCCGCTTCAGCATCTGCTAGGAGAGAGAGGAGCCCGTCCCTGCAGCTCTCCTCCTGGTCCCCTCCTCCGCCGCCCCTCTCGGAAAGTCCTTATCTGAATTAGTGGGTTCATGCCTCCATTCAGCTCCCCATTCGTTCGGTGTGCAGCTTCTGCTGGGGCCTGGGGGGCTGGGGAGAGACGCTCTCCCCCTCAGTCACTCCCCAGGTCCCCGTATACCTCTCAAACCTCACCTTTCCCCATTATTTCATCCTCCAGCCCCATGGCTTGCTCCTCCAATACACCAGGCACGGTTCCCTCCCAGGGACATTCGCACTCTGACAACCGCATGGCTTCCTTGCTTATTGATCCGTGTCTGTGTGCAGATGACACCTGCTCACAGAGGACTTCCCCACTACATTACAGGATCTATCGACGTATTTTCTTGTTTTAGACTCTGGGCATGCCCACCCCGTGCCGCTAACCAGCTTGGGGACAGCAAAGACTTGGCCCGTCTGGAGACACTGGCTGAATGAAGGGATGGCCTGGCCATGTCTGAGTCAGAGTTCCCACTTACTACTGCAGGATGAGTACTCTAGGCGAGCAGGAGGGGAGCGAGGTTAGCAAAGGCCAGGGCAACAGTCTGGGCACCGGAGGCTGAGTGCGGCAGCGGGAGTTGGTGAGAGGTGGCTAGGTGGACTGAGCTGAGCGGGTGACCGGAAGGAAGGAGTCAAGGACCACCCGTTGGCGTTGGGCCTGAGCAGTAGGAGGAGCCTGGGCCCATCCGCAGTCATGCTGGAGCCAGGGGAGGAGGGGTTTCAACAGAGGCAATGATAATGGCTCACGTGGAATTCCCAGAGGTCCTTGTGCGGGCCTTTCAAATCCTCCAGCTGTTCTTCCATGGGCAACCTAGGGGCCGACATCTAGGAATAAGCAAGCACCGGGTAGGACTGACACCCAGCCTGGCCCAGTCTGAGGCTTTAGATCTGTGCCTAGGGCTCCCTCTGCTAGGAGCCCCTTCATGAGTTTTATCCTCCAAGCCTTGCATCCAACAGCTTGCCTTGCAACAAGATTGCCTTCCAACAAGCTCTCCCTCAGGCAAGCTCCACTCCCATCCCCCACACGAGGCCACTCCAAGCCCTAGACCCAGGGTCACCCCAGGGTTACCCCAGCTTCCTCTGTCCTTGAGTCTCTGTGATCTGAGAGTTTTGGATAGAAATTTGCTCTGTGTGCTCTGCCAACATGTAGTTCCTGGGAAAGGAAATAAAACCCTCAGTTATAGTCTCCGAATGAGCCATCAAGCCTTCTAGCTGGAGTGGGGCTGGGAGTCTGTTCAGAATCTTTATCATTCTCCTTTTTTTAAATCAAATGTGAACCTTATAAGCCTTTCTTGACACTCTCACCCTGTCCATTCTGTCTCCCATCAAACCGTGCCTTTCCAAGAAATCCCTGTAAAGGGTACATTGGTTTGGTTTCATACATTCTAAAGTCCAGGGTTGAAGCCTGGATCTGCTATTCCACTATAATCTTATACAAGTTATTCAACCTCTGTGGATCTGTTTCCTCACATGTAAAATGGTGGGACTGTCATTGTGAGGACTGGTTGATAACTGAACACTATCTGCTCCTGGGACAGTGGTAGGTGTGGTGTGATTAAGCATATATACACTTTAACTATCTGTAATCAGGTTTTCTCACATTATTAAAATCTTGATGCCCCAGGGTGTGAGACCTCTAATCACAGGAATGTGTTAAGCAAAGGTTCAAAGGATGGAAAGATAGATGGAAAGGTGGATGGACAGTGAATTGAACAGGTGAGTGATAGGCTGGAGAGATGATGTCTGGTTAGAGAAATGATGAGTGGAAGGATAATGGATGGATGGAGAAATACAGGAAAGACAGACAGATGGCTGGATGGCTGGATGGCTGGGTAAAGAAATGAATGGCTACATGGATGACTGGAAAGGTGGAAAAGAAAAAGAATGGCTGGCTGGATGAAAGATGATTAGATGGAAGGCTGGAAAGATTAATGGCTGGCTGGCTGGAGAGTTGGATAGTTGGTTGGATGTATGGGAGAGTGGATGGATGGGTCGGAAGATGGATGGGTGTGTAAATGGGTGGCTGGGGGCATACATGAGCAGACAGATAAACAAATATTTTGGATGGCAGAAGAGCTGGATAAACCATAGGAGAAGATCTAAAATAATACCAGTGGATGGAATTTAGTATCCCCTTGATAAAGAAACTAGCAATGAATGATTAAATGAGTTCATCTGAACACTACCACTTATCAAAGATAAGCAGGAGAGGCTCTCATCTAGTCACTTGATTTTATACAAAGGGAAAATGAGTGTGTGTCCAAGATTTCTTTCCCCTAGCTCTTGCCGGCTCCTCCTTCAGGCCGGGAAATGAGGCGGGGAAGAACCGGGCAGGACCTCTTACCTCTGTGCCTCCTCCGCCTTCCTTTGGCAGTACAGCTGGAGGGTCCACAGTGCCTCTGTGGGGAGAGGGACCAGGGGGCTCTGAGGAGTCAGATGGGGCAGAAGGGGCCTCACAGCACACTGGCCAGGGCACTGAGGGGACTTAANGAAATGATGAGTGGAAGGATAATGGATGGATGGAGAAATACAGGAAAGACAGACAGATGGCTGGATGGCTGGATGGCTGGGTAAAGAAATGAATGGCTACATGGATGACTGGAAAGGTGGAAAAGAAAAAGAATGGCTGGCTGGATGAAAGATGATTAGATGGAAGGCTGGAAAGATTAATGGCTGGCTGGCTGGAGAGTTGGATAGTTGGTTGGATGTATGGGAGAGTGGATGGATGGGTCGGAAGATGGATGGGTGTGTAAATGGGTGGCTGGGGGCATACATGAGCAGACAGATAAACAAATATTTTGGATGGCAGAAGAGCTGGATAAACCATAGGAGAAGATCTAAAATAATACCAGTGGATGGAATTTAGTATCCCCTTGATAAAGAAACTAGCAATGAATGATTAAATGAGTTCATCTGAACACTACCACTTATCAAAGATAAGCAGGAGAGGCTCTCATCTAGTCACTTGATTTTATACAAAGGGAAAATGAGTGTGTGTCCAAGATTTCTTTCCCCTAGCTCTTGCCGGCTCCTCCTTCAGGCCGGGAAATGAGGCGGGGAAGAACCGGGCAGGACCTCTTACCTCTGTGCCTCCTCCGCCTTCCTTTGGCAGTACAGCTGGAGGGTCCACAGTGCCTCTGTGGGGAGAGGGACCAGGGGGCTCTGAGGAGTCAGATGGGGCAGAAGGGGCCTCACAGCACACTGGCCAGGGCACTGAGGGGACTTAAGTGTTTACTCCAAGTCAGGTGGCAGCTGAGGGGCAGATCTGAGCAGAGAGGGAAGCACCTCGCCTCTGATCTCAGGGGGATTCCCCTGGCTGCCTGGGAACTTCAGGCTTTTGTAGGGGGACCGGGTAGAATAATGATGAAGGGGCTGGTAAATACCTTGCTTTCTGCTCAAAACCTCCTGTAGGTGTACTTTCTCTCCATTCACTGGAAAACACAGGGACACTTTGAGTCTCCAGGGGCCTCATCCTATTCTCAGACTGCAACTTCATGCAAAGGGAAGGCCCCAGGTCACACAAAAGGCACAACATCCTCAGGGCAGGGCGGTGTCTTCTTGCTGGCCCTGCACCCGTCTCCGCTAGGGACCATCTTGATCCAGCTTTTTCCCCCTGGGAGCCCACACGCCCTGTAAGAAGGGGTGAAGGAATGCAGGGCCCCCTTGTGTAGCACGGGCACAGTAGAATGTGGAGAGGGTGAGAAATACAAAAGTACACCATGACAAGCAGGAATAAAGGCTGTGAAGAAATAAATCAAACTGGGGGGTGTGTGCGAGATGAGGTGGTATTCAGTGTTTAGAAGGGGCCGCCAAGGTAGACCTGTTGGGGTGAAATTTCAGCTGAAAGGTGACTCAAAACAGCGCGAGGTGATGTGGGTTATATAGGACGAAAGCATCAAAGGTGGAGGGAACAGCCCGTGCAGAGACCCTGAGGTCAACACTGGCCACGAGCTCTCTGCACCCTTCTGCTGGTCCCACTTACAGGAGTCCAGGTCCCGACGCAGGGCCTCCCAAAGAGCTTGGGCTTCTCCCAGTTCCTCGCTGGATTTCTCCTTCGCTGGGCCAGAGAAAGGACGAAGACACAGTGTGAGGTGGCCTCCAGCCTTGCTGTATCCTGCAGACCAGGATGCTGCACACCCACCTTCAGACAGTCCAGAGGGGCCTGGATCTTACAGGTAATGCAGCGGGGGCTTCCCCAGCCCATGCCCCTCTTGGCCAGCGGGCTTTCTTAGATCCCGGAGTTTACCTTGCTGAAGCTCATGAATCCGGTTAATCAGGTCTTCAATCTGTGGCTCCAGGCTTCCCTCTGCAGAAGGAAATAGAAGACTGAGCCAGAGACGGCAGGTGCCTGGCTGTCCTGGGCAGAAGGAGCAGGGTGAGTGTTGGCACTGTGTCTCTGCTGCTGTCGATCAGCATTTATGGAGCGTGCAGGAGAAACCCTTGCAGGGCCTGCATTCTGGGTGGGAAAGATGGACACTGAGCAAAGATTCATGATGTCAATGGTGGTGGCAGTGGATGCTGTGAAAGGAAATAAAGTGGAACAAGAGGCTGAAGAATCAAAGAAGATGCCTCTTGAGATATGGAGAGGCCCCGAATGATGTGGAGGAAGGAACCCTGTCGTTCTGGGGTGCAGGGCTTAGGGACCGTGGAGGGGGGAACATGCCAGCCGAAGGACGATGAATGCAAAGCCCCTGCAGAGACTGAGACATGTGCCTAAAACATACGCCCAAGGGGCCTGGGAGGGCTGGCGTACATCTATGAGCTAGCAACAGTAGCAGGAGGCAGGGTGGAGACGTGGGGGTGGCAGATGGCTCAGGGCCTTCTGGGCCACAGCAGAGGCGTGTGCATGTAATTCTGAATGAGGTGGGAGACAGTGGACACCTCCTGAAAACCCCCACCACATGGAAAGCCTGGCAGGGTGGGTTGTCGCTTCTGTGTATCTGGACTCGTGTTGAAATATGAGGAAGATACCACTTGCATTTTGACAGCTATAAAATTCTCCAATGACAGGGAGATCACTGCCTCTTTATGGAGTCATCTCTAACTTCCCACAGTCCAAATTTCAGTGCTCCAAATGCAGAAGCCCTTCTCGTCCTCTCTGGCTTCAAGGTTGAAAGCACAGAATTGAGGGGGAAATCTGCCCAACCTTTGCTGGGTGTCACTACCACCCCAAGACATCCTGAAGTTCAGTTTCTGGATTTTTCGGAGGCCACCAACCCCAGCTCCTGTGACTTCTTGGAGACTGAGTGCTCTCTGAGGTGCTGATTAGGACGGGACTCCCTGAGGTCTTTGTTTTACCGAGGATGGTTAGGGTCACTCTGCATTTTCAATCCCCCTATTCCTCTACCTAATTTTAGCCTAGGCAGCAGCTCCAGTGCTGTAGCCACAGAGTCAGGGAAGGGAAGGCTTTCATTTCTTTGGAACAGACCAGTGGATTGTAGTATTTTAAGCTGCTGATGGACTAGGGGAGAGGGAGATCCAACCTTAAACCCAGCCAGTACTTTGCCCTAGCCCTGACGTAGATACTGGATGCAGGCTGGCTCCCAGTCTCGCATCAACAAGCAAAGCCAGGTGCAAAGCTGCTTGTGTTGCCATCTGCCATTTGTATATAAAAAAGGACAAAGAATATACACCCCAAATAGAATTTTTTTAAATCTCCAGAAAAATACCAGAAAATTTAAAAATAGTTGCGGCTGGCCTGTCAGTCAAGGAAATGGATGGCTGGTGTGTGTATGCACACATGCACTTGTGTGTTGGGGAGTAGCTTATGTGTCTTGAATTTCGAAGCTGTGCTTTTGGTTGAAAGAAATAAATGGTATAAGAGGGAGAAAGTGCAATGGGATAATTTCCCAAGGTTGTGAGTTGAGGGGTCGGGGATTGAACCACATCTTCCTGTCTTAAAACCTCTTCGAGCTAAGCCTCAGACACAAGGAGACACATGACCTTTCTGCAACTTTTTCACCATTTCCACCAAGTCTTCAGTCTTCTCTGAAGACTCAGTCTGACCTGTGGAATGAAAACCAGAATTACAGCATGCAGTGAGAGTGAGAGGGGACTGAGGAAAGGTCCACACTTGTCTGGGAAGGGAGGAAGAAAGTCTCAGCAGGTTCTGAGAACACCCTGGGCTGAGCTGAGGCTCGGCCGAGGGGCAGCCCCCCAGCCAGAGCAGGGTCCCTACGGTACCCCTGTCTTTTGTCCCTGAGACCAAGGGAGTGCGGTGGGTGACTCAGAACCTCCACTGCTTGGCTCTTCCCGAGAGGCCGCAGGACACCACCCTTAACAACATTCAGTGAGAGAAGTGAGGCACTTTTGTTGCTGCTGTGCTCAATCAGCATGAAGCTGCAGGCAATGCAACAGGACAGAATGATTTCATATGAATTTCTTTCCAATAATTGTAGGCCACTACTTGCAAATTCTGAAAGAAGCGACAGGTTTAGGACATGGTTTAGAAATGGCTGCTAACATCCACAAACGACACCTGGGTATTGTGAGCCTCCTGATGAAAGAACACACCACCACCTGCGAAGGACTCTGCTCCCCGTCCCCCAACCCCAACCACGAAAAAAAAGAAAAAGGAATAGTATCGGATTTCCATTTCTAAATACCAATTCAGAGGAAATATGAGGAATAGGAAAACATGTTAAAAGACACAATGGGGATGAAGTCAGCATCATCCAGATGCTGGGAAATTCCACACATAGGACAACCTGGTTTCTTCAACAAATAAACTGCAAAGAAGGAAAAGAGGGGAAGAGGAAACTCTCTAGATTAAGAGATGAGACAAACAGCAATCAACTCTAATGAACAGACTGTATTTAGGTCTTGATTCAAATGTAATTTTGCCACATATATTTCTAGGTACTTTTAAAAGTGAAACCGTGTTACTTATAACAACAAAACCAGCAAAAATACCAACATCTTAAACTCTTGTAAAATCAGTGAGAAAAGGGCAACTCCTAGTGACTCATTGCTTGCTCTCTAAGAAAAATTAAGCAGAGAAGATGAAAAGAAGCTCACAAAACGCATATGACAGCCAAAGAGTAAAGGAAGAAATGCTTACTCACCTTGGTATACAATGCAAAGTCCCTCCCTCAAGACCTAAGTTCCTCAGTTACCCTCTGCAAGGCCACCTGTGTGACAGGCTATTTGTGTGTACTCAGTGATCATTCGAATCACATACAAGCAAACCACATACAAGCATTTTCTGATAAAGATGGTGTCATGTCCCAAATGGCATTTCACAGTTCGTATTTTTCCTTTTTATCTGAAAAATATTTGTTTGACTGCATCGGGTCTTGTGGCATGCAGGATCTTCAATCTTAGTTGCAGCATTTGCGATCTCTAGTTAGGGCATGTGGCATCTGCTTTTTAAGTTGTGGCATGCAGGATCTTTAGTTGTAGCATATCAACTGTTAGCTGAGGCACGTGGGGTCTAGTTCCCTGACTAGGGATCAACTGAACCCGGAGCCCCTGCATTGGGAACATGCAGACTTAGCCAGTAGACCACCAGAGAAGTCCCTGCATTTTTCCACTTGATAATATATATACTAATGATCTTTTAAAGTTGTCCTCTATTGATGGACCTTTAGTTTGCTGCTTTTGCTGTTACAAATAATGCCACAGTGACTATCTGCATTAGTTTTCTTGAGAAGCCATAACAAAACCTCTATGTGGGTCTTTCTTTTGTGTCTTTCACCTTAAATTCTATCTTTGTATGTCCAAATTTCCCTCTTCTTATATGACACCAGTTATTAGATTAGGGTACACCCTTATTCTGCACGATGCTTAACACAGTCTCAAAAACCCTGTTTCCAAATAAGGTCACATATTGGGGTTCGAGTGGACATGAATTTTAAGGGGACACAGTTCAATTTAATGTAAGATCCTAGTACATCTTCTTTATGCATGCATGGGAACTTTACTGAATGAATTCCTAGAAGACTACTGGATGGATCAAAGGGCATGTATGTTACTAAATTTGATATTTTGAAGTTGCCCTCCCCTTAGAGGCCCATGGAAGACTCCTTCCTCACACTCTTATCATTCAAATANCCTCCCAAGGCCAGCTAGGTTCCCCGTCTCCTCCCTCCCAGGCTCCCAGTCTTCACCGAGAGAGGCACCACAAGGACCCGACTGGGGCCCTGGGTTATAAACCCCAGTCTCCACCAGCCCCCGCCCTCCAAGGCCTCGCCGAGTGCAGCCACGGGCTTTGAGGCCAGGGACTACAGACCATTCGCCCCAGAGTTCTGGCCTCTACACGCTGCCCAGTGATGTGCATGCCCAGAATTTCACCAGACTGCACTGGGGACCCTGGAGTCACCACGGAGAAGAGGGTCCCCTTAGGGGGCCCGTTGGTCCCTCGCCCGAGTCACCCATGGTTGCTAGGACGTTCTCTCCACCCCCAGAAGACCTGATCTCCCCTCCCAGTCTGCCTGGAGTGGCTTGGAACCCCCTTCAGTTGACCCCAGTTGATGTTTATCTTCCTGGTGATTTGTGAGGAGTTTCCAGAATTTATGAGGTCAGGGGTCAAGTGAGAGGGCAGAGGTCACAAGTCCATCAAGAGGCTAAATGTAGATGAAACGAGAGCTGCCGTCTGCCCATACTGCCTGGAGACTCCTCCCCCAGGTGACTCACGGGTCTCCCGTTCCAGCTGAGCACTAGCTTGATCGTGACCTCGTCCATGGCAAGCACGGGCGCGGGGTAACTGGGCAGTGACAGATATTTCAAAACACAAACACCCTGGCAGCTACAATCAAGACCGAAAAAAAGTCTGAAGCTGCAAAAAACAAAACAAGACAAATCAAAATGAATGAAGCGTGCGTTTTGCTGACCTCTGGTTTCATCTGATTTTATTACTCTTATTATTCCTTCGCCTCGAATTTTCTCACTTAGGCAAATCAAATTGTCAGACTGGAGTCCAAAGAGCTTGAGTTTATGTGTTTAGTATATTATGGCTATAAATATTTATTAGAGATTAAATGGGGAAATTTATATTTACTATTGAAAATGAAAATTTATTACACGTTAACATTTAGTACGCGCGTGTGTACGCTCAGTTGCTCCAGTTATGTCCAACTTTTGTGACCCCACGGACTATAGCCTGCGAGGCTCCTCTGTCCATAGGATTCTCCTGGCAAGAAAACTGGAGTGGGTTGCCATGCCCTCCTCCAGAGGATCCTCCTGACCCAGGGGTCGAACTGGCAAGTCTCTGGCATATCCTTCATCGAAGGTGGAGTCTTTACCTCTGAGCCATCTGGGAGGCCCTAACATATCATTTGTTAAAAACGATTTCCCCAAACAAGGGGAGAGCTGGCTGAGAGGAGAAGTCTTTGCAGAAGAGACAGGAGGGGTGGGTACTGATTCTCAACCACACTGTTTGAACTCCTGGGGGCACAGCTGGGCCTGGAGCCCTGCCCCCGAGTTCTCCAGGCATTTGTCCCTCTTGCCTCTGCTAGCGTCTTGGTTGGCTGGGCCTGGCGCTGACTGTCCCCACAGGGAAGGGAGGGGAAATGGGATAGCTTTGCCCCTCCTCCTCAAGGGTCTGGGGCAGAGGCTGGGTCTCCCCCACTCAAGCATCCCCCATCCTGGGAAACAGGCTGATGGGAAGCGAATAGCTGGGAGCAGCAGCTACGCACAGCCAGGCTCACGTGCAGCTGGAGTCTGCCCAGCCCGAGAGTTTCCCAAGGTACCTTCTCCTTGAGATGGTGGTTGTCAGATGATCACCATCATGTTTAAAAATGACCCTAGCCACCACTCCACAGAGGGCTACAGCTGCCTAGCTAGGGGCCAGGGGTGCGGCTTCCTCCGGGCTGGTGACTCAGCGGGACGCGGGAGCTGTGTGACGTTCCCCTCCACCCTGGGGCAGCACCAGCTTCCACAGGCCACTTTCACGGCTGGCAGAACCACAGACGGTCAGAGCTGGATGGCTCTGGGCCATCCATCTTACAAACGGTTACAAATGGGGAGCGAGAGGCCTCGAGGCAGGAGGGATGTCCCAGGTCACACAGCAGGTCTGGAACCCAGGCCGCTGGGCTCCCATCTCTGGCTCTCTGCTCTGGGGTTCACTGTGCGAGCCGTGTGGGACCCAGACGGCTGGCAGGCGGCACACGTTTTCTGGGGTGAACAGAACCGGGAAGCCGGCACAGAGCTGGTCTAATAAACCGTTCAGTTCAGTTCAAGTCAGTTGCTCAGTTGTGTCGACCCCACGGACTGCAGCATGCCAGGCCTCCCTGTCCATCACCAACTCCTGGAGCTTGCTCAAACTCAAGTCCATTGAGTTGGTGATGCCATCCAACCCTCTCATCCTCTGTCGTCCCCTTCTCCTCCCACCTTCAATCTACCTGTCGCTATTAACTGTCCGCAGAATTAAGAGCCTATGAAAACTGAAGGCAGGTTCAGACTCCAGGAAGCTCTCTGGGCAGCCCCTTGACAGAGCACAGAACCCCATGCTCCTCTCTGCCCTTCTCCCAGCCTCCGTGGAGCAGGAGGCTGGAGCCTCAGCGCTCCTGCAGAGCCATCAAGTCCGCCCGAAGGCTCGTCCCTCTGGCTGAAGCCTGAAGCCAAGGCCCCCCTCCAGCCTCTCCGGACAGCGGGAGGCTCCTCAGCACCGGGGCTCTATGACCGCGGGGTTCCCAACCCTCACCTTCTTGTCCTCTGAGATCTCACTCTCCCTCAGCGGCCACTGCCAGTCTCCCCACCGGACGGCAGGAAGCAGGGAGGCCATGCCCTGGGCGGTTGCTCCCGGAAGGGGCCCAGGCTCTCAGCCGACCAAGGTCAACTCTGGCCGCCTCCTGAGCAAGGGGAGAGTAGGGGCTGGGCTCTGCCCTCCCCAGGCCCAAGCTGAGTGGCTCCCCTTGTCGGCTGCCCAGTGCCCTCGCTCTGGGTGCAGTGCATCCCCTGGCTTTGTCTTGTCCTTCAGCAGGCACAGCGCTGAGGGGTGGGAGGAGTCAGGCTCTGCACGTTCTCTGGTGCGTGTCAGCCCAGGGCTGGCCCACCCACCAGCCAGCAAGCTCCGTGAGACTGTCTCCCTGCTGTGTCCCATGCCCAGCATCCTGGCTGCACAAGGCAAGTGCTTAGGCCACCTTACTGGGGAGCAAATGCCAAGGTACCAGACGGAAGGGCCAGCCCCCAGGCCAGGATGATGGTCCGGCCTGGTGCTCACACCATCAAGACATGTTGAGGAAGACTGAGCCTCGCGCATGAGGGGCTGGGCCCAGGACCCACCTGCTCGTACCTGGGCCCCTGGTCCGAGGCCTTCTTCCCTTTTCTTAGCTGAGAAATGAGTTATCAGCATCTTTACCTCCAAGGGTGGCCGTAAGGCTCAAGCAAGACTGAGAAGACTGTGAGATGTGTGTGGCCCCGAGCAGGTTCCTGAAGAGCAAAGCTTCCAGCCGTGCCTCCCGCTGCACTCGCCCCGTGTTAAATGCAAGGAGCTGCGCAGCTGCTCTCCCCGACTGTGGGTGCTTTGAGGGCAGACCTGAGCTTTACTCCTCTCTGTACCCTGACTACCCAGCACAGGGCCTGGGCCAGAGCTAGGGGGCAGCAAGCAGTAACTCAGAGAAAGTAGAGAAGGGGCGGGTGAGAAAGGGAGGGGAGGGGAGGGGAGGAAAGGAGGGAGACCCGGTGGAGAAAGAGGACAGAAAAGGGAAGCCTTTCTCATCTTCGAGCCGCATAAACCCGCTGCCTTATTTGGGGGACGAGGCATGGGGCTCAGAGAATTTGGAAAGTGCCACTGCGGCACGCGCTGTTGTGAGTTCTGTGAGACGCAGCACCTCAGGGTGTCCGAGGCAGGGAACTCACGAAACAGGCTCTGAGAAGTCCTGCAGGCTTTCGTGGGATTAGGACCCTTGCCCCTCACTTAACAGGACGCCTTGGGAAGCTCTGAATTACAGGCTGAGACCCCAGGGTGGCCCACTTCAGTCCCTCACCTAACAGATGGGGTCAGGGGAGCTGAGGGACTCGGGCGGCACAGGGCAGGGCAGGGAACAGGGTGTGGGCTCCACCACCTGGAGCCTGGCGCGGCTTCCTCTGGGCCTTGGAGCCTCAGGGGTAGCGGACGGCTCTGCCGAGGGCCATGGGGCCCAGTGGAAGTCTGAGTGTGCAAGGTGAACCCCCAGGGAATGCAAGCAGCGCGTCCCCAAGCGCTTCTGTCCCAAGAGAGGGGTCCTGGGCGCCACACTGGAAGGGGCCCCCAGCCCCTCACCCAGCTGTGGCCCCATCCCCCGAGGCAGCCAGGCCCGTTCCTGCCAGGCAGGCCATCTCCATGGGTGCCAGCCCGCAGGCTCCTTCAGAGCAAAGGGCTGAGCCCAAACCAGGCGCAGAGCAGGCCTCTCCGAGCCTGCGGGACTGACGGGCCTGGCTGACTCTGTCCCACTGCGGCCCCCTGCTTTGCACCGTGCCTGCTCCTGGGAGCTGGACAGGAGAGCTGGCCGGGACCAGGGACACCCGCGGCCTCGGCCCTGCTCCCCATCTTGAAACCACACAGTGCGGAGTCCAGCGGAGAGCCCCCTTCGTCTCCCCTCCTCACGGGGGAGTGAGATAGGGTTTCAGCGCTGTTCCCAGAAGCCCCGGCCCTCGGGAGCCTGGTGCCAGTCAGGCCAGGCTGCTCGCCAGGTCGAATCTAATTTGATCCAACCCCTCCAAATCCAATTACGTCCTGCAAGCTCGGACCGCGTGTCTCCTCAGTGCCCGGGATGGGGTGGGAGCCGTGAGGACGCAGCAGCTGCGCGGCCAGCTTGCCGAGGTCCGTGATCAGACTCTGCCCTTTGCTGCGGGACCCTGGGCAGCTGCTTCACCGTTCTGAGCCTTGGTTTTCACCTCTGACCAGTGGCCACTCGGGAGACCCACCTCCCAGCCTCGCTTAGCGTGCAGGCCTCCTCTCGGGGCCAGTGAGGCTGGCTGGGGGCAGGTGAGGACTTGAGGGCCTCTGCTTTGGGCGGGGATGCACTCTGTGCTAGAAAGGTCTCTGGAGGCTGCGTGGAGGCTGTCTGCAGGGTTAGGGTGCAGCTGGAGGCAGGTGGGGGGGTGCTACTGTAATCACCCTGAACGCGATGAAGGAGCCTGAAGGGATCGTGGCGGCTGTGGGGACGGGGATGAAGGCTGGATTGGGTCACATTTCAGAGCCCTCTCCTCTCAGTGTTCTGAAAGTCGGGGTGTGGGGGCTCGGCCTCTGGCTCTCCTCTCGCTTAACCCTCCTTGTAAGCCTGACATGGGCGTACGCCCATGGCAATCGCACACACAAGCCCACGAGGCTGGATCAGGTGAGGGGAAAACGCACCAGGGCCACGCCGTGCATGAGAACTCGGGGACACACCTCCTCCTCCCAAGGGCCCTGCTCGTCCTTCTGATGGCCCCTCCCTGGTTCTGGTCCTCTTGAGGCCCTGGGACAGACCCCGTGGCCCTTTCCAACCGGGGCCTATTTTCCCAAAGGCCTTCTATCAGTTTTGGAAGCTCTCCAGGAGCGTGTATAGAGGTAAGCAATGAGAGAATCTGCCTACCCAAAACCAGCGTGCCCACACTGTGTCTTCTGTAAAGCAAAGTTCACGGATGCATCTAACGCAGGCAGGGCGCGGGGGGCAATCTGTCTGCCCCGAAGAGCCGGCCTTTCTCATAGCCCCCCGGCCCAGGATAATAGAGCTGGAATGTGTGTCGCTCAGGGGTCGTTGCTATGGCAACTTCATCAATAACACTGTTTTCCGCATCCCTGTCCCTTCCACACACAGGAAGGGACGGCAAGCTGGGAACGCAGAGCGGGGAGGAGAGAACAATGACCTTGCCCTGCCTCCCCCAGCTCGGGAGGAAGGGGCTCGCCTCCTCTTCCACCTCATCTGTAGGAAATTACGGAGCCCAGAAAGAAGCTGCCGCCTTCCCCGACCCAGACCCAGCAGGTTGGCCAAGCCAGGCAGGGAAAAACAAACATGCGCTCCCACGTGCTTTGACCAGGGGCTGAAGGGAATGTCAGGAGGGTTCTGCCGTGGGGGGAAGGCGCCAGGGCAGCAGCAAGGATGGGACTGTGGGAGCAGCGATGGGGACAAGGGCTGCCCCCGTCCTCCTGGAGCCGCCTGTGTGCCGGGCAGGCCCGCACACTTCGCACGTGTCATCTCTCCATTTCTCCTCCCACCACCCTGCAGCATGCTCCTATCCAGGTACTGGCCCCACTTAACGGATGAGAACACTAAAGGACCAAGATTCAGAACTGTGGGGGGTGGGGGGCTGGCTCTAGGGCCAGCCCACAGGTGAGACAGAACGGCGGCAGCTCTGGGCTGCAAAAGAGGCCGGCCAGAAACTCGCTGGAGGTGAACAGTGACCAGAGCGGCCCTTACTGCGCATGTTGTTCCTTGGTCGTGTTGGGCTCTTTGCAACCCCACGGACTGCACATGCCAGGCTCCCCTGTCCTCCAGTATCTCCTGGTGTTTGCTCAGATTCATGTCCATCGAGTCGGTGACGCCAACCAACCATCTCATCCTCTGTCGTCCCCTTCTCCTCCTGCCCTCAATCTTTCCCAGCTTCGGGGTCTTTTCCTATGTGTTGGCTCTTCGCATCAGGTGGCCAAAGTATTGGAGCTTTTCAGGACCCCTCTTCAAAGTAGGTTCGACTTAATCCCACCTTGCAAATGAGGAGACTAGCACGGAGAAAGACGTGGGCACTTGCCCCAGGGATACGGATGGGACAGGCATTCCCACTTCAGAACCTGCGCTCCTGGGGGACTTCCAGGAGGCAGAGGAGCACTAACTGCCAGGGCAGGGGCAGGGAAACCCCGCCCTTCTTCACCTT
>SJYV01016520.1:273579-310068 GCA_006410875.1 Neotragus pygmaeus | reverse complement strand
TATATATAGAAAACAATAAAACACTGATGAAAGAATCAAAAAGGACACAAACAGATGGAGAAATATACCATGTTCATGGATCAGAAAAATCAACATATTGAAAATGAGTATACTACCCAAAGCAATGTATAGATTCAATGTAATCTCTGTCAAGAGTCCAATGGTATTTTTTAGAGAATTGTAACAGTTTCACAATTTGTATGGAATTATGTAAAATCTCAAATAGCCAAAGCAGTCTTGAGAAATAAGAATGGAACTGGAGGAATCAACCTGCCTGACTTCAGGCTCTACTACAAAGCCACAGTCATCAAGATAGTATAGTACTGGCACAAAGACAGAAACATAGATCAGTGGAACAAAATAGAAAGCCCAGAGATAAATCCACACACCTATGGACACCTTATCTTTGACAAAAGAGGCAAGAACATACAATGGAGAAAAGACAATCTCTTTAACAAGTGGCACTGGGAAAGCTGGCCAACTACTTGTAAAAGAATGAAACCAGACTACTTTCTAACACCATACACAAAAATAAACTCAAAATGGATTAAAGATCTAAATATAAGACCAAAAACTGTAAAATTCCTCGATGAAAACATAGGCAAAACACTCTATGACATAAATCACAGCAGGATCCTCCATGACCCATCTCCCAAAGTAATGGAAATTAAAGCAAAAATAAACAAATGAGACCTAATTAAACTTAAAAGCCTTTGCACAATGAAAGAAATTATAAGCAAGGTGAAAATACAGCCTTCAGAATGAGAGAAAATAATAACAAACAAAGCAACTGACAAAGAATTAATATCAAAAATATACAAGCAACTCCTGCAGCTCAATTCCAGAAAAATAAACGACCCCATAAAAAATCGGCCAAAGAACTAAACAGACATTTCTCCAAAGAAGACATACAGATGGCTAACAAACACATGAAAAGATGCTCAACATCACTCATTATCAGAGAAATGCAAATCAAAACCACAATGAAGTACCATCTCATGCTGGTCAGAATGGCTGCTGTCAAAAAGTCTACAAACAATAAATGCTAGAGAGGGTGTGGAGAAAAAGGAACCCTTTTACACTGTTGGTGGGAGTGCAAGCTAGTACAGTCATTATAGAGAACAGTGGGAGATTCCTTAAAAAAAATTGGAAATAGAATTGTCATACGACCCAGCAATCCCACTACTATGCATTAACACTGAGGAAACCAGAATTGAAAGAGACATGTGTACCCCAATGTTCATCGCAGCACTGTTTACAATAGCCAGGACATGGAAGCAACCTAGATGTCCATCAGCAGATGAATGGATAAGAAAGCTGTGGTACATATACACAATGGAATATTACTCAGCCATTAAAAAGAATGCATTTGAATCAGTTCTAATGAGGTTGATGAAACTGGAGCCTATTATATACAGCAAAGTAAATCAGAAAGAAAAGCACCAATAGTTTATTAATGGATATATGTGGAATTTAGAAAGATGGTAGCAATGACCCTATATGCGTGACAACAAAAGAAACACAGATGTAAGAACAGACTTTTGGACTCTGTGGAAGAAGGTGACGGTGGGAGGATTTCAGAGAATAGCACTGAAACATATATATTATCATATATGAAATAGATCACCAGTCCAGGTTTGATGCATGAGGCAGGGTGCTCAGGACTGGTGCACTGAGATGACCCTTAGGGATGTGATGGGGAGGGAGGTCAGAAGGAGGGCCTGGATGGGAAACACATGTAAACCCATGGCTGATTCATGTGAATTTATGGCAAAAACCACCACAATATTGTAAAGTGATTAGCCTCCAATTAAAATAAATAAGTAAACAAACAGAGTTCTCTTACCATTCTGGACTAAAAGAGACTGACTTTTGAAGATCAAAAAGGCTATCTGACCCCATACCCCCCAATATTGGCTAGGCAGAAAGTTGACTAGGAAATGTCCTCTATTGTCAGGAATAGAACTGCCATGTCCTTTTCAGATGTGAGGAAGGATGATGATAAAGGATACTGCAAAGAGGACAGAATGAATACCTCTACCCATGCAGAACAAGGTCTATTCTGTTCACCAAAGTAGGGTGTTCTAGCAATATTTGCTCAGCAAGATTTCTGAATTGTTTTGGACTACTTAACTTTTGTGTGCCTCCCATTTTCTCCTTCTCTGTAATATTTTTTTAGCTTTTCCCTGTTTCATTGTTGTATATTGAGTATATAGGAGACAGGTTATTCATCTATTTTAGCTCATAGTCCTCTAAATCAAGACGGACCACATTTGGACCTAAGTTGGGCTATGAAGCCTTAGGTACTGAGCCAGTTGCCATGATTTGATCGACTTTCAGACAATTTCAGCATGAAGGAGATATATGTGGGAAGTAAGAGTTAAGATAATGAGTATGGGGGAAAAAAATGCCTTACTGATCAAAGTGGGAAAGTGAAGTCATTCAGTCATGTCTGACTCTTTGTGACCCCATGGACTGTAGCCTACCAGACTCCTCTGTCCATAGGATTTTTCAGGCAAGAGTACTGGAATGGATTGATATTTCCTTCTCCAGGAGATCTTCCCAACCTAGGGATTGAACCCAGGTCTCCTGCATTGTAGGCAGATGCTTTACCTTCTGAGCTACCAGGGAAGTCACTGATCAAAGATACAGAGTTTTATGGTACTTTTATCTATATACTTAGAAAGGTCCATTTGGAAGTGAAATATAGTAAAAGTCATTGATCAGTCTCTAATAATATGTTTTATGTAATTCTTCTTAAGCCTAAGTCATATTTCACTGCACTAAAATGTACTGCAAAAATGTTAACCAAAGATGATTATTAAGTGATAAACATTTGTAAAGTGATAGAACAAGAGAGGTTTCACTAACATTTCTGTAAAGACAATAAACTGAAGAAGTACTGAATTGGAAGTACATATTCTTGTCTAATGGGAATTATATGAACATTTGATCCATGTGAAAAGGAACCCAGTATGATCCAGTTACAGACACAAAAGATCTCTTTATTACCTTCCTATGGAAACTGGTGGCCAGATGCCCTAGAGAATAAGACTATTATTTTTTAAATCAAAAAAGACTTGAAAATTGAGAATTGTTACCTTATCACATTATATATTAAAAAAAAGTTTAGACCTAAGACTATTATTTATTAGTTACAAAGACTGCTGTCTATCTTCATCTCTTTCGTCATAGGTTTTCTTTTTTTCTTATAAGTACTTACTAGTCTAACTGACGTTTATTTAAAAGTGAATTCTCAAAGCCTTGTACAATAATCACAATGAGAAAAGTGCCGAACACTTTTATGAGGCAATAATCCAGTTCTCTTATTATAAAACTTTAACCAGCCTTCAGCCTTATAGTTTATCCACGCGGGAACCAGATTATTGCCTCATAAAACAGCTCAGTGCTCCTATTATGGTTTAAATATAATTGTGTTTAAAGACCTTGTTGATTCCATTTAGCAAAATTAGTTTTTATCTTATTTCATCATAACAATGGGTTCTAATATCCTTGATGATATTTTGATGTGTGCCCAATTACATTTTCAAGTGTAGTTTTTTTTACTTTTGTTTTTTTAGTAAAATTTCTGCTGGAAAATTGTCCAGTCTTAGTTTATTGTTTTAATTCACCATCTTTTTTTCCCTGAGATAATTTAACTTAATAAGAAGTTTATTTTCTAATTTTGACTAATAAAATAAATTTAAAAATTTAAATAATTTTTCTTTGTAACACATTCATCAGCAACAGTAAGTTGGATTTCAGTGATATGCATGTAATGTTCATTCTAATGTTAGGTAATTTGGGATCTGAATCCAGGTTTTAGTACTTTTAAGGTATGTGACCATGGTCAAGTTGCTTAATACTCTAAGCTTGTTTCTTGGTTTATTAAAAAATGGGACTGTTGTAACAAAAATAACTATCTTATAGAAAATTTAATGAGAATTAGATGGCCTAAGTGTTTAGTTGGTATTTTTTCTGTATGTGTATTAATTTTACCTTATTTTTATATTTAAAAAGATATTACAGAGCTCATACATGCATATAAAAGAAGATTTTAGATAAAGAAGATCAGAATAAATGTGGTCAAAATATATTTTTGTATTGATTAATAATGATAGGCTGCAGAACAGAATTACAAAAAAAATAATTTATTTATAAATGTACTCATTTATAAATTTCACATTTGTTTCTAACAAGAAAAGGGATAATTTGAGACTGAGGCAAAAATCACGATGGAGTATAGAGATGATTGGATGTCCTCCAACATCCCCCAACTTGTTGATAATCTGATTGCTGAAGCATGGAAATGTTAGGTTCTGTCAAATACTACCATTAATTATAAAGTATTATTTTCACTGGTAAAGGTTATTTTATTACAATATAGCAACAGCTTTGAATTTTATGAATACATGTTTGCATTATTCCTCTCTCCTCTGAACTGTGAAATAGTCTCTGGGCACTGATTCACTGATTGTCCATCCCTTTCTTTACTTGATCAGTTCAGTTCAGTCACTCAGTCGTTTCCGACTCTTTGCGACCCCAAGAATCGCAGCATGCCAGGCCTCCCTGTTCATCACCAATGCCCGGAGTTCACTCAGACTCATGTCGATCGAGTCAGTGATGCCATCCAGCATCTCATCCTCTGTCGTCCCCTTCTCCTCCTGCCCCCAACCCCTCCCAGCATCAGAGTCTTTTCCAATGAGTCAACTCTTTGCATGAAGTGGCCAAAGTACTGGAGTTTCAGCTTCAGCATCATTCCTTCCAAAGAAATCCCAGGGTTGATCTCCTTCAGAATGGACTGGTTGGATCTCCTTGTAGTCCAAGGTCATGATTATAACTCAATGTGATTCAGATTTCTTTCATACTCAAGTGCATTTTATTAATTCAAATGTAAATATAGAAGACTATATAAGTTCTATTTTTTCCACAGCAGGCTATGTATTATTTAGAAACCAGGATTTACTTTCCTTTAAAGTGAATATTATAGATTTTGCTAACTAACAGAAATTAACCACCTAACACTGTGTGAAGTTACCATTTGAATTCTGTAAGCCCAAGAAACATTATACATTTACCTTACATATTAAGGGCATGTTGGAGTATGTGAAGTGTTATGTAGCCTTATATGTTTAATGCAGTTCATAAATATTTAAAATTTCTAGCACATGGTGTTTATTGGGTGAGGAACACAAAGTATCGAAGGTTTGTTAGCTTTGTCATTTTTACTGTACTTGATTTTTAGTTACATTTGGGAACTTTGTCACTAAATATCTATTTAGCTTAATTCCCCCCCCCCCAAAATTTCTAAGAGCATACTCTGAAAGGTNTATCGAAGGTTTGTTAGCTTTGTCATTTTTACTGTACTTGATTTTTAGTTACATTTGGGAACTTTGTCACTAAATATCTATTTAGCTTAATTCCCCCCCCCCCAAAATTTCTAAGAGCATACTCTGAAAGGTATATATAAGCTTGTGCAATTATCTTCTACTTCCTAACCTGTGGAAAGTTGGGAGAGGAGAAGGATTAGTCAGGTATATCGAGAGTGAAGCGGAGAAGGAAATAGAAAACAGTTTCTCTTACCAGCAGATAAACTTAAACAATGATAGCTTCTCTAATCAATTGTGTACCATTTTTAGAATATCATTTTGGCGATAACAGAGGAGAAGCCAGTGTGAAATCTGCTAATTTTTTTTTTTTTTATGTTACACATTCCTCTTAGGGCCTAGCACTACTAAGACTATGAGGTTTTATGTGTTAACATTTCTTGACTTAAGTGAAATTCACAGAACTCATTGCTCTCTTTCATAGGGATATTGTGAAAATGCCCATTAGCATTTATAGAGTAGACTTTGAGCTCCTACAAAGAAAGACATTAAGAACAAAAGAAATAAATTTAAAAGAAACATATACATAATTGTAAGTGAATCAAACACATGCATTAAACTTATGTAGATACAAGTATGGAATTAAGCAAGAAATACTTGGCCAAGAGTGCTTTGAGTTTTATGAAATGGAAACATTTTAAATATGATTTGATAGATTTCATAAACCTATGTAGATAAGTTTGCCAGTCCTTGATACTACAAATAAATATTTTGTTATGTGTTCTAAAGAATTATTCACATTTCTAATAGTGATCTCACAACTTGTCAAGAGAAACTCTTGATGTTAGAAATATTTATNGGCAGCTCATCATCTTGTGGCTAAGGCCACAAAATAGCATCCTCTCACCTGATTCTAATTTGGGATAAAGGCAAAAATAATATGCCTAGATATTTACTTCTGAAATCATGCTGAAAGAATACTCTGAGATGAAAGGAAGCCTTGTGAGTTGCTATCTGTCATTGGTTTCCCATGATTAAAGGTAGGATACCTATGTAACCTGGACAAGCCACATCAAAGCCTTCATTAAGCCAGCAGGTACAGTCCCTAGCATCTGACTACAGTGAAGCTCTGAAGCTAATATGCTTTCATTTGATAAAAGTCCAGATTCCTAACAAAACAGCGATATGGAGATGGTGATGCCGCCCCTCTGTACTCCTTTCTTTGGATGGACATCTGTCTTTGGTGAAACTCTGGGTAGCTAGACCACAAAATTCCCATTGCTGTTGTTGAGGTTATGATGACAGCCAACATTTGTTGACTTACACACNGGGGGGGGAGGGGGAGGGGGGACCCACACGTGATATCAGAGTATTGTGAATGTGAATAAAGACAAAACACAAGGTGTTTTTCCTAGACAAGGTGGGAGACCACAGTCCAGTTACCAAGTTGACAGTTGCTGCTTGCATCTCAGAGCTAAGCTACAGTCACTTATGAGAATAACATCCCATCAGTTAGGGCTTCCCTGGTGGCTCAGATGGCAAAGAATCTACCTCAATACAGGAACCTGGGTTCAATCCTGGGTTGGGAAGATCCCCTGGAGAAGGGAATGGCAACCCATTCCAGTTTTCTTGCCTAGAGAATCCCCATGGACAGAGGAGACTTGTGGGCTATAGTCCATGGGGTCACAAAGAGTCTGACACGACTGAGCAACTAACACTTCCCCCTTACCTCAGAACACAGCCACTCATAGAACCTACCCCTCAGTGGGCTTCAACTTTGGCTGCACAACCTAGAAAGCTTTTTTAAAATTCTGATGCTGCATGCCCATGTCCACTGCAGCACTATTTAACAGTAACCCACACATGGAAACAACCTAAGTGTCCACTGATGAATGCAAAGATAAAGACACGAGATACACGCACACACACAATGGAATATCATTCAGTCATTAAAAAAAAAAAAGTAGTGCCATTTGAAACAAGGACAGAAATTGAGGGCATTATGCCCAGTGAAATAAATCAGGCAAAGAAAGATAAATTATCATGTAGTCTCACTTAGAGGTGCAATCTAAAAACAGGAAAACAAGCTCATAGATGCAGGGGACAGACTGGTGGCTGCCAGGGGCAGAGGGGCAGGGGCAAAGAGGCGGCAGTGGTGGCAAAATGGGGGTCAAAAGACATAAACTTCCAGTTAAAAAGTAAGCAAGTCAGAAAAAAAAAAAAANGTTCATTGGAAGGACTGATGCTGAAGCTAAAACTCCAATACTTTGGCCACTTCATACGAAGAGTTGACTCATTGTAAAAGAACCTGATGCTGGGAAGGATTGGGGGCAGTAGGAGAAGGGGACGACAGAGGATGAGATGGCTGGATGGCATGACCGACTCGATGGACGTGAGTTTGAGTGAATTCCGGGAGTTGGTGATGGACAGGGAGGCCTGGCATGCTGTGATTCATGGGGTCACAAGGAGTCAGACACAACTGAGCGACTGAATTGAACTGAACTGAAACAAGCAGAATGCAGAGGATTTTTATAGCAGTGAAAACACTCTATGTGATCTTATAATGATAGTTATATGTCATTAAACATTTGTCTAAACTCATAGCATGTACAATACTTACAGTGAACCCTAATATAAAGTGTTGACTTTGGGTGACTGTGGTATGTCACTGTTGGTTCATTATTGGTAACAAGTGTACTGTTCTAATGAGTGATGTTGAAAATAGGGAGGTTACATACGTGTTAGAACATGAAGCAGATGGGACATCTATGTACCCTACTCTCAATTGTGTTATAATTCTAAACTGATTTTTAAAAAAGTTAAAAATACTCCCAAACGGGGCCCAAGTGGCCCTTTTATATTTTTGATGTTTCTTGTGTGAGACATCCAAAACAAATATCCCAGATTGCCTAAGGTGAATCTAACTGTACTTCTTCAGGGATATTTTTTCCCTCCTATGATAAACTTTGTTCAGGATATTTTCTAAAACAGACCTGAGAGGAGGAGAATCTTTATCTGCAGCACACTGTATGCAGTGGCTCAGTCATTTGGTGAATCGCTCATGTTTATTTCTAGACAATCAGGAGTTTGGTAGAAATACCTGGATTCTGCATAAGGTTTTTGAAGTCTTTCCTCAAACACTTACCTTCCATTACAACATTTCTTAATCTAAGTATTTTTTTTTTTGTTTGCTTATTATGTGAGCTATAGCAGAAGGATACAAAGATAAAAAGCACCCAATTCTTGCTTCCAAAGAATCTACAGCTTGGACACAAAGAGAATCTATTTAGGATACAAGGTGAAAAGTTACAGACCATGAGATCACATATCAGTTATACTTAGTATGGGGAGTCAAAGATAACATCATAAAGCAAATGCAGTCTGAAAGTTCTCCGCCATGAGCATACAATACAGATTAAAAAACATAAACAAATGTATACATAAGGCATGTAAAAAAGCAAAGAGATATACAATTAAAATTTACTGATTAAGATATATTTACTACTCTTCCATTTGTTCAAAAATATTTATTTGGTATCTATATGTCAGTTATGATTCAGGGTATTAGAATACATATCAAGCACGCCCATTAGGATGCATGTAATTTGGAAGAGGTGGGAAGATGGATATTTTAGAAGTTCCTCTTCAATTTCAATGGTAGCCAGTAAAAGGAAGGCAATGTACAGGGTGTGGTGACTGTATCTGATGGGGACACCTAAGCTTATATGGAGAAATATGGTGATCTTCACTGAGAAGGCCACATTTAGGCTAAGATGAGAGAAATGAATAGGATTTTGAGAGTCTTGTGGAAAAAAAGAGAACTGTGCTTTTTTGAGTTTAAAGAAGACTGAAGCCCAAAGCTGTTATTAATGTGAATTGGGGGCAGGGGGAGAAGAGTTGATGAGGCCAGAGACAAGGGGATAAGGAGCCAGACCATGTGATACCTTACTAACTTGCTATGGTCTCTAGTCTTTCTGGAAAACAAACAACAAACAAACAAACTGGGAAGCAAGTGAAAAGTTTTAAACAGGATAACAAGATGATCAGATTCCAGGTTTTTAAAAGATGACTCTCTTTGAGGATGCATTAGAGGATGCTCTTTGAGGATGCATTAGAAGGTCTAAGAATGGACATGGGAGGACATTTCAGAAACTGTCTTATGGTCCAAGAGAGAGATGATGGTGTCTTGAAATAGATTCCTGTGACATTATGTCTGGGCTACCACCTACCTTTCATATTTTCAGTATCAGTTTCTAAAATGAAAATATACTTGTTTCATAACAAATGAAATTTCTTGTGATCTAAATAGAAAGCCCATGCTTATATGAGCCAACTGTGTAGTTAGTACGTATTAATTGTGGGTTGTAGTGTTCTGCCTATATCTGTATTTTTATTATGGTGCTGGTAGTGCCTAAAGATTCATGAATTGATTCCCAAGGAGTCAGATAATGATCTTAAACCCTAAAGAGAAAGATGATATTAACATATCACCATGACCTGTGAGCATTTTAAGGAAGATGAATCTTTCAAGGCTTTTTAAATTAAATAATGTATTCTTTTTGTATTTCTAATGCTGGGAATAAAGCTTGACTTTAAACCTAGTACGTGCATGTGTGCTGCTGCTGCTGCTAAGTCGCTTCACTCGTGTCCAACTCTGTGCGACCTCAGAGACGGCAGCCCACCAGGCTCTCCTGTCCCTGGGATTCTCCAGGCAAGAACACTGGAGTAGGTTGCCATTTCCTTCTCCAATGTGCATGTGTATATAAACTTAAAAACATGTCTCTTATTTCATACCTTAAAACATATATAAGCTAATTTTATTTTACTTATTTAATATATTTACATTAAAAATCATCCTCTTCTACAGAATTACATAATAATATAAAAGAATATCTTTTGAATAAAAATGGCTTATTTTTATGAGAAATTCTTGCATTTTAAACAAATTTGAAGTTGTTACAAATATCTTTTAGTTTACCAAACAACATTACAATTGATTAGGGAACAGTTTAACTGTGGCAACAATATGAATCAGCTGAACACTTCTCCTCCCCTTCATTCATCTTAGAATGAGATAATGAGGCAAGGCTATGCTAGTAGAGATATCACTTTTAGCCAAATAATTCATCTGTGAATAGCCTCAGATTGCAAAAATTACGGTCTCATTTAAGCATTATTTATCGTTAGTGTGAGGGTAAAACTTTGGCAATATTTTACAGTGCATGGAGAAAAACTCTTCATGACAACATATTTATACATTTTATAGAAATGAATCAAGATAATTCATCTTTATAAGGCTAATTGAAGCTATTGAATAATATTACTAAAATAGTCTTTAGATCAGTGAATTTTATTTTTTAAATTAGGTGAACATTGATAAAATCAAATAATCTCTAAAACTGTCTAATCCAACTTCTATCTGATAATGGGTGTTCCAATGTAGCCCTGACATCTACATTCTATTTTAAAATCTAAACATAGAAAATTATTACACAACATAAATCTGACAATGTAATCTATTTTTCCAGTTCCAAATGTCATCCTATCTGAGGGTCATTTTCATGCAAATAATATACTATACTTGGCAGTAAATAATTATATACAGCATAGCAACAACTATGGAGGTTAAAAACAAAGTGCTTAGTCAAACATGAAAAATATGAAATTATATACATGAAGCATTATGTATGCAAATTAAAAACAAATGTGCAGACTCCTGTAAAGGTTGAATTAGATTTCGACATGTACTGAAAGCATTCCTAAAATGTCATCTTTCATTCATCTATCTCTCTACAGTCCTATTCATCATAGTATGGTAGCTTCCCTTGGTCATTATTTCTCCTTTCACTGATTAAAATAAAAACACAATCAGAAACCAAACATGCTCACAAAATAACTATGATGATGTATCATCCACCGAAGAAATTAAACAGACAAATAAACCATATACAAACAACAAATAATTGTTCTGCTGCCCAAGATTTAGAATAGTAATGTCTTGGGGATCATTTGTTTGCAAGAAAAACTAATCAAATTAATTTAAGAAAAAATTGTTCCACCTATTGTTAGACTAGAAATTTTATCTTAAGATGCTGGATTTTATTCTGTAGACTATAATTATCAACAAGTATTGTAAGCAGGAGAATGATGTTATGAGTGGAGATTCACCTTTTTCTAAATTTAATAAATGGCTGTAATTGATTTTGTAATCACACAAATAGTGAATATTGATTATAGATAAATTTGAAAATACAATTCAGAAAAAGGAAGAATATGAAAGGAAATAAAGAACACTATGGTTAGGCATTGTTTGTCTGATTGCTCTGAGATCCTTGGATAGGTTCAATGAAACACAGAAAAATAGAACATTTACTACACATTGCCATACAGCAAGAATTTCCTTTGAAGTCCTATGATGGATTCCTGAATGCTGACCTTGTCCCTGTTCCTCACTCCCAAAAAGGACCATCACTTCAGGGAGGGGCAAAGGGAAGCACCATGGCCACGTCCACTCCCTTATATTCTTGGTCTTTATAGACTTTGGAACACTGCTCTGCTACTTTGCCAAAGGTGTAAAGTGAGAGCAACTTGGAGAGTCATCATTTCTCCCACTTTTTGATCTGATCTGGTTTGATGGTCAGCTGAGCTCAAGTACTCAGTGTCTTAACTCATAGTTCAGGTGAATTTGGAGATTGTGCTCTAGATCCGAGTTGTATCAGGGTTCTTCAGAAAAAAATGTGTGTGTATATATGAAATATCTACATATATGTATATACATGTGTGTGTGTTATATGTGCAGAGAGAGACAGATTTCTTTTAAGATTTTGGCTCATGTAATTATGGAGGCTGACAAGTCCCAGGATCTGCTGTCAACTGACTGGAGACACAGGAAGAGTGGATGTGTTAGTGTTAGTCTGAAGGCAGACAAAAGTTGATGTCCTGGTTAGAATACAGACAGGAGGGATTCTCTCTTATTCGAGGGATTGAAAGTGAAATTTGCTCAGTCATGTCCAACTCTTTTCAACCCTGTGATCTCTAGTCTATGGAATTCTCCAGGCCAGAATATTCGAGTAGATAGCCATTCCCTTCTCCAGGGGACCTTCACAACCCAGTTAGAACACAGGTCTCCTGCATTGCAGGTGGATTCTTTGCCAGCTGAGCCACCAGGGAAGCCTTGTTTGAGGGATGGGCAGTCTTTTTGTTCTGTTCAGGCCCTCACATGATTGGATGAGGTCCATGAACATTAGGGAGGACAGTCTGCTTTATCAGTTTACTGACTTAAAGCCATAATATCAACCAAAAACACCCAGAATAATGTTTGGCCAGATATCTGGGAACACCATGGACCAGTTAAGTTGACACATAAAATTAACCATCTCATTGGTCTTCTTGCATGAGTGTAGACTTACTTCATTAAGATATCCCCCCTCTTATTTCCCACGTGGTCAATTTTATGCTCTCCTTGATCTTTCCTGTTGGCATATAAACATATTTTAATGTTTACCATCTTCTAGAAATCCTGCCTTAATCTGGCCTCTCCCTCATGCCATTGTACTATTTTCTCTGATTCCGTAAAAGTATAGAATTCACTTTATGGTTTCATTCCGATTTTTGTCTTTACTTCCCATAATCCATCTTTTCTTTGGCAATACTCTTTTGGTCACCACTAACTTGCAGTCAGTCTTTTAATTTCTTCATTCTTCCATAGTTTCTCAGGCATCTGATGTAGTTGACGTCTTGGTATCATTTTCTTCTCTGTTTCTTTGCCATCTCACCTTCCTTGTTTTCTCCTTCAGTGCTAATTGCTGTCTCATAGTTATTTTGTTGCTTGTTCTTCCTCTTGTCAGATTTCTCTATTTTGAAAGTAATTCAAAGCTTAGGTCCCAATTCTTATTTTTATGGCTATACCCTGAGGTCTTGAATGATTTTATTCAGTCTGCTGGCTTTAAATACCACTTAAACACTGATTATTAGTATTACTACTTTGTAATATTCTTGCTTTAGGTTATTTGCCAAATTTCTCTGTGCTTCGGTGTATTTATGTCTATTTAAAATAATAGTAGCTGACAGTTTTTATAAGGATTGAATGGATTCATGTGTGCAAATATTTAAAGCTATGCCTGATAAAAGTAAGCACAAAAAGACATGTTGTACAATCAGCCCTGGGGAAATTGGTTCTAGGATTGCCACAATTATCAAAGTCCATACATTCTCAAGTTCTATACTTATCCGTTTTTACCCACACATTCTGGATCTGCAAATTCAACCATCTGTAGATCTCAAACATAGCACAGCATCTGTGGTTGGTGGAATCTATAAATGTGGAACCTGTGGATAAAGAGAGCTGACTATGGATGCATGTGTATGTGTCTGTTTATTCATTCACTTCTAGTAATGTAAACCTCAGTGGTTGGATAGTTGGTTAGTTTTGCTATTCTAATACTTCAGTGGAATTCTTTTCTTCTTTCCATAATTAGATACAGTTATGCATTGACATTGATAAGTACCCTGCCATGGAAAAGAACACACTCTGGAATCAAAAATCATAACTTCCAAGCAAATACTCACAATCAATGAGCTTTGTGACCTTGAGCAAGTGACTTGAGCTTTCTAAACCTCAGGGATTGTATGTATGTAAAGGAGTTCTTTACATGAAGCAGTCAAGAGGATCCTTGTTTCTTGGAGCTTTTTGATAATCTCTATGAAGAGTGTTCCAAGGAAAAGCATGGGTACCAGTGTTTTGATACTGGAATGCACAGGGTGTATACCACAGACTAAAAGGCCATGTGCCTGAGGCAAGTGATGAAGGAAGAGAGTAGGGAGAGATGACATTGAATGAAGACCAGATCATGTAGTGTCTTGAGTGCCTTAACAAGAAGTTATATTTTATTTCTTGCAGTGTAAATCCTATTGGCAGTGCTTTGATTACGTTGAAGGATTAGAAATAGAATTTTGACTGCTGGATGGGTAATAGGAGAGTGGGAAATAGGGAGATGGTGAAATAGTTGGCTGTTGGTGTAGTGAATTAGACTAAGTGAGTGGCTATGAAGAGATGGTCAGATTTAGAATATGTGTTTTGGGGGATCTTTCTTGTGGACAAGACGGGAGAGAATAAAATAGAGCAGTCCAGTAAAACTTTTAGGTTTTGTTTGTTGCGTTTCATTTGAGAAACGAAGCTGATGTTGCTGGTGTTTGCTTCTGTTTGAGAATGGGAAAAGCAAATATATGGGAAGGATGCAATTAATTGTTCTGTTTAGGCTACATTGCCTTTGAGATGTCTATAGATACCATGGTCAAAATAGCCAAAAGGAAATTAGACACATGAATGAGAAGGCGACGGAAGAAGGCAAAACTGCAAATAGAATGTAGTTATCAGCATACAGAATACAAATAAAGTCATGGGAGAGGATGAAATAATAGGGAACTAGACAAAAGAAGGAAGCAGAAATAAAGACCTTTAGTATCCAAAATTTGGTGATCTATAATGGAAGAAGAACCAGCAAAAAAATGCTGTGAAGAAGAGGCTAGAGAAATAATGGTAAGCAAGGAGACCAAGAGACCAAACAGATCTAGAAAAGGAGATATTTTGAAAAGAAATGGGTGGTAAATGTCACCAGGTTGTGTGGAGGTTGAATCAGATTGGCCTTGGTAGGACACAGTCTGTGCTGGTATCAATTAGAATCGTGGGGAGGAACAGCCTTACTGGAAATGTTGAAGAGCATATTGAAGGTTAGGATATGAAAATAATGAGTAAGGACAAATCTTCTGAGAAGTTTGGCTCTGAAGAAGAAAGAAAAATGGCTAGCTTGGGAATATAAATTCATTCATTTCTTTCACTTAAAAAGTAAAACATGAAAGCTCTCTGGCTGAAGCAGCTGTCAGAATATTATCTTCAGATTGGTTCAGGCAGTCTAGCCCCGTTTTCTGTGTGTGTCACTCTTTCCTTTTCTCCTTGAAGCTACAAGCTTGATGAAAAACGATGATGCCCTTCCCACATGAGTAGATACTTTCTTCAGTTAGAATAACCACATTTTCTTGCTAGGACTTGTGGTCAAGTACACATACCAATAATAACACTACATTTCCAAGAGTCATTGGAAAAGACTCTGATGCTGGGAGGGATTGGGGGCAGGAGGAGAAGGGGACAACAGAGGATGAGATGGCTGGGTGGCATCACAGACTCGATGGACGTGAGTCTGAGTGAACTGCGGGAGATGGTGATGGACAGGAAGGCCTGGTGCGCTGCAATTCATGGGGTCGGAGAGAGTTGGACACGACTGAGCGACTGAACTGAACTGGACTGAAAGTAAAAAGACATAGTCTTGGCCATTTAGGAGCTCACAGCCTAATTAAATTTGTCTTATTCTGAGGGATAGTACAATTCAGTGTCGTATCTATTGTGTTGCTGCCTCTGGGGGAGGGGGCATATGTCTTTTGTTCTAGATGGATAAAAATGAAATCACTGTCATAGTTACTTGGGAATTAAACATCCATCAAAAATAACTCATATTCAACTTTTCTGGAAGAAAGTATAAAGAACAAAAGCATCTGCACTGTGTGTTAGTTGGCAAGTCTCCTTGTCTGGCACTTTCCAAATTGTTTTAGCAATGTTTGGCAAGAATCTATCACAAATTATGGATGATTATAATTTTGCAGTATGTGAAAGCAGATGGAGAAAATGAATTGACAGAGAGAATGTTTCTTTGTTGGAAACTGATTGGTAATAATAATTATCTTTAAAGAAGGCAAAAAAAAAAAAATAAGAATTACCCAGTGACTTTCAGGTATATATTTGGGAACTTATTTGAAAACCCCTTAAGCTTATCCAAAAGTAGAAACTGATTCAGAGAAAAACCTCTACCAAAAATTACTCTAAAATGATACACAGTATACAAGCTGACACATATTTTGGCTTCTGTAAATGCCTAATTGTTTCATTAAAATGCTTGTTTGGAAAGGAAAATAATTAACTAAATTGAAAGCTAAATGAAGAAACAGCACATAATTGATACTGGCTTATACGTCTTAGAGATAAAATTTCTGTGCTCCTAACTCATAAGATAATTTTTAAAATATAATTTATTTAGCTCATGAGTAATCACATGGAAGATCATGGTAACTTTATAAAGCAACTGCATCTTAGAAGTGAACTGATTGAAACATGTATACTATCATGTAAGAAATGAGGCGCCGGTCTATGTTCGATGCAGGATGCGGGATGCTTGGGGCTGGTGCACGGGGATGATCCAGAGAGACGTTGTGGGGTGGGAGGTGGGAGGGGGATTCAGGATTGGGAGCTCGTGTACACCTGTGATGGATTCATGTCGATGTATGGCAAAGCCAATAGAGTATTGTAAAGTAAAATAAAGTAAAAAAAAAAAAACAAACCTGAAAAGAAAAAAAAATTATAATGGTACTTCATAGTTTATGCACTTCTGAAGAGAACTAAGGTCTAGAGTCAGAATTGTTGTTGTTCCGTCACTAAATGGTACCCTACTCTTTGCAAACCCATGGATTGTAGCATGCCAGGTTTCCCTGTCCTTCGCTGTCTCTCAGAGTTTGCTCAAGCTGAAGGCCATTGAGTTGGTGACTCCATCCAACCCTCTCATCTCTGTCACCCTCTTCTCTTCCTGTCCTCAATCTTTCCCAGCTTCAGGGTCTTTTCTAATGAGTCAACTCTTCTCGTCAGGTGGCCAAAGTGTGGAACTTCAGCATTAGTCCTTCCAGTGAATATTCAGGGTTGATTTCTGGTTTGATTTCCTTACTGTCCAAGGAACTCTCAATAGTCTTCTCCAGGGCAGTTTGAAAATATCAATTGTTTGGCCCTCAGCCGTCTTTATGGTCTAATGCTCAGAATACTCTCAGACTCAGAATACCTGGGTTCAAGTCCTGCGCCACTCAGTTTCATGGATGACCTACCCGCCTTTCGCTTCAGTCTTCTTTGCCTTTGTAGTACTCCAGTCAGGACCAACTGCTTGTTACCACCTCCACCTTTGCAACTTTGGTTTATGTTGCCATTATCTCTCACTTGAATTTTGAAATAATTTCCTACTTTATTTTCCTGATTTGAATCTTGTTCCCTGCAGACAATTCTGAAAATGGAATAATTCTGTTAAATATAAGTTGGACTATGAAGCTCTTTTATTCAGACCCTCATGGGCTTCTTCTGGGCTCCAGGATCCATTTACATTTTATCCTCCTCTCTTATGCATCTGACCCCATCATTGCACTCTCCCGCTTGCTCCCATTTCTCCATACAAGGTGGCCTTTCTGCTGTTCTGTGGACACACCAGGTAAGGTCTAGTTCCACGCTCTTTCTTCTTGTTACCTCCCTCTGCCTGCAGCCTCTTCTCTCAGACATCTTCATGACCAGCTCCCTCACTTCCTTTTGAAGCAGAAACCCTTCCTGACACAACCTTATCACACTTGCTTAATTTTTATTTCTATTTACAGGCTAATTGTCATCTGCAAACTTTATTTATTTGTACTTTTATTATTTGTCCTGCTTCATTAGAACAGAAATCCAGGACAACAAGAATTTCCATGTCTATTTTTTAGTGACCTGACAAATTTGAAGCCACAAATATTTTAAAGTGAATTAATAAATTATTATCATGTTTGAGAATTCATGTCTGATTGTTGCCTCATGCATTCACTGGCAGGTAAATCATTTAATATTTCCTTACCTATAAAATGAGGCTTTAAACACCAGCTTCACTAGGCTGCTACAGGGATTAAATAAGATAAAAATATCTAACTTATAGGTTGCTATGAGGGTTAAATAGAACATTTACATGAAAAGTACCTAGCACACTGCTTGGCAGATAAAAATGTGATGAATTAATGTTAATAGAATTTGCATCTGAATGAAGAGATTATGTTCTGCAAATCCAGGCATCATTTATTTGGGCCCTGATTTTATATTTAGGAAAAGGAAATTATGTGTATTATTTTTCATGGGGAGCTTTGTAAAGCATTGTCTTACTCAATTATGTATTTGTTCCTAAACTCTTTATTCATACACATTTAGATAGTTTCTATTTTTCACTCAAAATATATATCTCAGAGTAATACATTGTTTTGCCAATGTCTCATGCCCATAGACTTCACAGAACACTGCTGTGATCAGTTTGATTGATTTTGTATTTCTGTGAGCAAGGTAGAGACCGCATTTCATGGGAACAGTGGCACATCTCAGTAAGAGGATATTGGAAGGAATTTTTAGGTTTAAGGATTGTGTTAGGTTACTCTAGGGGAACATTTATGAAAGTACTACTTGGAGTTGATACCTTAAAGAAGCAGAGATGGTTCTGTGATGAAGAATCTTAAGAGAGTGGGAAGAAATAAGTAGGGCTAAAATTGTAATTGGAAAAGTAACAGTAATCACCTATGTCAGTTTGAAGTGGGAATATTGGTGATTATTGTGTATGGCTTGAACAACAATTCTTGCGTTTTGTGTCCAGCCATGACTATTGAGTGGCTTATTTATGTCCACTTCATCATGGTTGCATGGTCACCTTGTCTGGTGTTGGTGACCTGTGAGATTATTTCTGTGCTACAGGAGAACAGCATGACTTTCCCCAAGTACTGAGGTTAGTGCCTGGCTACACCTAGGATGGACCAGCTCCCAGAAGTCTTGGGCTACTTTTCTCTTTCTCAGGCTTTGCACACATGTACACATATATTGAAAGTTGGTTTTGATGATTTCATCATTTTTTATGATGTACTAAGCCACCCAAATTTATGTGACTTATTCTTAAGATATGTAATTCTTGGGGGAAAAGTTGGTGTAATTTTATATACAAATTAATTGAAATGGGTATATGACATAATTTTGGTAGAACTTGGTACTCAGCTTTTCTTAGGTAAATATTTATCAGTTCAGTTCAGTTCAGTCGCTCAGTAGTGTCTGACTCTTTGTGACCCCATGAATTGCAGCACGCCAGGCCTCCTTCTCTGTCCATCACCAACTCCCAGAGTTCACTCGAACCCATGTCCATCGAGTCGGTGATGCCATCCAGCCATCTCATCCTCTGTCATCCTCTTCTCTTCCTGCCCCCAATCCCTCCCAGCATCAGAGTCTCTTCCAATGAGTCAACTCTTCGCATGAGGTGGCCAAAGTACTGGAGTTTCAGCTTTAGCATCATTCCTTCCAAAGAACACCCAGGACTGATTTCCTTTAGAATGGACTAGTTGGGTCTAAATATCCAAATTTAGCATAGTTAAATGATATTTTGGAACAAATGAAATTTGCCAGACATAGCTGCAATGTATGGATCATTTTTAAGGATGCATTTCTCAATTAAATATTGTATTTATAATAAAAGTAAACAGAAAGAAAAATTGCAGTGTAAAAACATTTTTGTAATTTAATCATGAAGAAACATCCAATTTCCTCAAGTGCCCTTTATTATTGTAGCTTGCATAAATTCACACCACTCATTTTTTGTTTCTCTGCTAGGAGATTTGCATTTAAAAGTTTATTTATTGTTTATGAATATCCCACTTATTAAAAAAATTATGCCAGTTTATTTACATATTAGTCAGCTGTTGCTACCTGAGATAGTACCTATTATACTAAAATCTTTCAGCCTTGTGTTTCTTTTTAAACTTTTTATTTTGTATAGCCAATTAACACTGTTGTGATAGTTTCAGGTGAACAACGAAGGAACTCAGCTATACTTATAGATGTATCCATTCTCCCCCCAAACTCCCCTCCCATCCAGGTTGCCACATAACACTGAGAGAGTTCCACATTCAGCACTGTGTTTTTAAATCTTACTGAATTAGGTTATTATCAGGATAAGTAGCCCTCACATTATATATATGTTATCCATTTAAACAGATAAATGGATAAAAAGATAATAGGTATCCCTTACAAATGTTTAGCTCTGAAGGATCATCTAGTCAAAGGTCTTGTTTGATGAGGAAAATGAGGCATATAGACATTAAGTTACACTACTGAGATATGCAGGGCTGAAATAAGTAACTGGAGTTTTTTACTTCAGTCAAGGCTTTCCCACTATGTCTCATATCTTGTCTCCCAGGGTTAAATTGAAAAATCTGCTATGGATTTATCTTTCTTATCTAGTAAGTCACATAAATTCAACATTTATTTAGTGAACCCAGAAGGATAAGTGAATCAAATTCTCAAGCTTCTTTTATTTTACCAAATTTTGCTACTCTAAAGAAAAAAAAAAAAAGGAATTGTACGTATGTGCTCAGTCATGTCCAGCTCTTTGCAACATGACTGTAGCTCTCCAGGATCCTCTGTCTGTGGGACTTTCCAGATAAGAATACTGGGAGTGGGTTGCCATTTCCTACTGCAGGGGTCTGCCTGACCCAGGAATAGAATCTGCACACCTGATCACAAAATGCTCCAATAAAGGTAGACAGAGGTAAGTTTCTATTGTGTGGTATGAAATGAGAGTTTCAAAAATGATGAAGCTTTTGTTGATAGCCTTCAAACAGTCTATGTTTTTTGGTGTTGTTTTTTGGCAAATCATCTAATTCTTGCTCAAAGTGGCACCTAAACCAAGACTTTTGGAGGCTCATTAATCTCTGATAACGACTCTGGCTATTTAAGTTAGAACACTCTAAATGAGTCATTGAGTATATTAATAGCTTACTCTCTGTGGAGCATGTATACTTAATAGTTAAGAAACTCATAGTTGATGAAATACAATTCCACAGCATGTTTCATTGTTTTATAAGGTAGGTCTTAGGGGAATAATTGAAAGTGGATTTAGAGTAAAAAAAAAACACCATCTTTAAAGTTCTATTACATGCTACAAATTACTTTTTAATTATAATTCTTCCAACAAATCAGTAAGAAAACAAGCATAAACAAAATATTGATGGATTTAATAATAATTTAAATTTTTTTTCATCTGTTTTTTAAAATGTCTTCTCTTTTTTTTTACAAGAACTTTTAGACTCATAAATTTAGTTAGAAATTTCATATGTTTTCCCCAAATTCCTTTTTTTAAAATCCCCATACTAGCCCATGGGCATGTGCAATACACTTTGCTAAATGAAACACTCAATTATAGGACTGTGTTTGCTATGAGCCAAATTAGTCAATGTTTTTGCATTGGTGAGGCCATCCTTACTTAACACCTCATTAAAAAAAAAAAAAGCCAGCCTCTTCCAAAAGAACTAATTTATTGTACACCAAGGGTTTGTGCTGAAAAAAGGTCTCCTACTGTATGTAGTCTAAGGCTTGTAGAGTACCCAAATACTATAAGTTCCATCTACCTTGAAATAAAGATGCAAATCATAAAACAATAAATTCTATGTTTATAACAAACACCCTGAAGAAAACTTTTAACAAATCATAACTGTCAGTGATACAGGTGATAAAATTTGTGTCATACAAAGGAATATTAATCATTGCATTGTTGCAAGGATTTTTTTCCCTCATTTCTCTCCTCCCTTCCTTCCCACCCTCCCTTCTTCTCTCCTGCTCTTTCTCCCCTACCTCTATCTTCTTTGGTTGCAGGCACATCATCAGACTTAATGATAAAATCCTTTCACAAAAATAATTCTTAAGCCTCAGGAACAAACACCTCTTTGGCACCCTGAGAGAATATTTCACAAACATCATCAATCTCTTTCAGATCGTGATTTACCACCTTTCTTTGTGGCCAACTTGAGCCATTTGTGAGCATGCCCCAGCAGCATCACACTGGGATTTTCCTCCACCTTGCCTTCTAAACATATAGCAACTACTGCCAGTTAGGAAACACACTCTTGACACGGGAATCAAGCACAAGCTGGAGACATTAGGCTATAAAATCACTTTCCAGAGCAGCTGTGTATTAATGTCTGGACTCTCCAGAAAAGTCGAGAGGGCAATAGTTATTTCTCTGTACGTTCTGAAGCCACTTTTGTCCATTTCACATGTCAGTTGTCTAACATTCAGAAAGCCAAGTAATGATAACTTCAGGGCATGAAATTTGAATTTTTTTGAGAAGAAAAAAAAAGTCAGTGAAATAATTTGTATGGGGGTATATTTCTGTTAACCAAACTTTTATCTCAAGGATATTTAACAGTTGTCTGATAAATGCCATGTTTCTGGATGTTTTCCTTGAAATTCAAGGAAGGAATCTGTACCACAGATGAATTCATTTACTATATGCCTAAACCCACTCTTTTTCTGTGTACTTACTAAAACAGATGCACATACATTATTAATTGTTGACTAATTTGCAATCATCATCAAGGGCAAAAAACTATACCCCCATCAGGAAAGCACACAAACATTATGATTACTTGAAAGCATAGGCAGATTAAGATGTCTGTATTGAGTGAAATGGTAGCTACTGAGAGGTCTAGCAATATTTATAAAGGAAGCTTGGTAAAACAAAATGTTTATTATAACCAAATGATGAAAACCAGAAAAATCTGGGTGCTTGATAGAGGAGTCAGAATTTTTATTCTCCCTCTCTAACCCCTCCAAAATATGTGTATGTATACAAAGTGGGAGGGAAAGAATGCAATAATGACATAACTTTGGTCTTGACAGTAAGTCTTAGATTTTTTTCTCTTATTAAGTTAGATTACATTATAAGAAGCATTCACAAACCTTCACAAACCATTATAGGATGGTTCACAAACCCAATCATTCAGGTGGTCTGGTGAATAATCAGATCATAGAAAGCATCTATGTTAGGAAAGTCAAATTCATGTTAATTACATAAGCAAAGGGGTTCGTATTTTCATTTTCTTCTTTGCTTGGGTTTTTGTATGCTCTGTGGTATGGACTGGGATATTTCCAGTTTTAAGTATCAAGTTGCTGAATCCGAACTAACTGTATGTTTGGAAGATTCACTCTCTGCACTGCTGGTAGGATTTTAAATTGAAAAAATTTGAAAGGCAATGTTGAAATAGTTTTACACTGCCTTAAAAATATCCACATACTTTGACAGGATAATTTCACCTTTCTCAAGGACATAATCTGAAATTCATATGTAAAGATTTTTATAGAAAGATATGCTGTGTTATATATGTTGTAGACAAATACTCAATGATAACAGTTAACTAAGTTATAGTATATGTATAAGTTGGGATAATATAAAGTCATTAAGTTATGTATATGTAATATACTCAAATATGTATCATATGACATAATTGGGAATGCATGTTATTTTAAGTAATAAAAAGCTGCCCCGAACTTTTCATAAAATGTTATCTTTATTAGAAAAATATGCACTTGAAAAAATATGGAAAGTAAACAAATTGAAAAGTTGATAAGATTTCTCTCAGGAGAAGATTATGGATGATCTTAAGCATTTGCATATTTTTTACTCTTCTGAATGTTTTATTCATGAAATGACAAAGACTTCGGTGGGTTATAGAGGAGAAAATATGTGTTCACCAGATTATTTCATTTTTCTGGGCTCAGAATGAAACTACATTTCCCAGTCTTCACATGCAGGGTTATGTTTATGGTTCTCATCAATGGCAGGTAGAAAGAAGCCACATGTCACTTCCAGTCCAAGGCTGTCAGGTGTGGATGTGCCTTTTCTATGCACATGCTCTTTTGTCTTCTAGACTGGGAGTGAAAGATACCAGGAGAGTAGAGCAACCTAGATCCTTTACCTCCCACTTGGCTAAAGTGCTAATTATGTCATGTCTTCTTTATGGTAATTGAGATTTTCAGGTTTATTACTTCAGTGTAGCCTAGCATCAGCTATTTCACTGAGATACAAGTGAATTGCTAGTTCTCTTAATGATAAAAGTCAGGGATATATGAGCAATGCAAATAGGAGTGTGTAAGATATTGCTGCTTTTATGTGTCCTGATTTTTTTATGTAAGTTTGTTTAAAGCTGTAAACAAATGTTACGGTTTGTGGATTCTTAGCCTGGTTGTTTACCTCCTTATATTGGGAGTGGCAGGCTTTCAGATTTTACATTAATGTCAAAAATACATACAAAATATGACAAATATGTAGATATTACTTCTGCAACATATTATTTCTTCAATTCAGAAAAAAAAAATCACACTTGCATGCTTTTACACAAACTATTCCTTCAGCCTGTAATTTCTCCTTCTCTATGTGACAAATGCATATGCATTCTTTACAATCAAACTCAAATGCCAAGTCTCAATAAATCCTTGTGCAACCCAGTCCCCGATATGTATAGATGTCATTCTCTATAAGCTCTCGATTCAGAAATAATCATTTTTAAAATTCTTGTAGTCACAAGTCTTAGCAAAGAGCCTAGTGTGATATAATTAATCGTTAAATTTGACAATGTTTCCAATGTTTTATTTGTAATGTCCTGTGTTTATTAATTTCATGGTTACAGGGACAGAAACATGAGTGTTTCCCATTGCATGTTCCCCCTACTCATGTGTGTGCTTGTGCTGCACGCCTAGTCACTCAGCATATCTGATTCCTGTGACCTCGTGGACGGTAGCCCACCATGCTCCTCTATTCACAGAATTCTCCAGGCAAGAATACTTCAGAGGGTTGCCATTCCTTCTCCAGGGGTCTTCCTGAATCAGGGATTGAAACTGCATCTACTACATTGGCAGGCAGATTTTTTTTTATCACTTAGTCTCCTGGAAAGCTCATTCTCCTACCTAATAGCTATAATAAATAAATAATTTACTTCTTTATAAAAGTATCTTGGATACTTTTGATTCTGTAATGTTAATGTAGCAATCCTAACTTTTTCCTTCAGTGATCGAAGTTGCTTTTAAAAGAAACCAACTTTACATTTTAACTTTTTAAATTGTTTAATGTAACATTTTTAATGTTAAATAACAACTTCTCTAATTTTTTTTAACTAAGTGAATATGCCAGTATATAAATCCTAGCTTACTTGTGTGATTTAGGGACTGCTATGCAGTCATTAAAAATAATGTAGTAAGTCTAGTTATCCTACCTATAACATTTTCATTATATATTTTGGGGGTCAAAAAATAATGAGGGACAGAATTTGACATTAGGTTATGGACTTCTGTTTCCACTTAGAATGTAGAAAATACTCTGAACTAGACTGCTTCCCACCTAACACGAAAGGTAGATAATCTATAAAATCTTAGCTTGTATTTGTCTTACTCAGAGTGCTTAGTGCACGGGCAATCATGAACACTGAATTCCAAGCCCTCTGAAGAGACAGGATGCATGGACTCTTTTACCTATGATGGATGGAACATGGGGCAAATGGCAACCACCAAAAAAGTGGATAAGAAGAAACCTTCTAAAATGTTAACACACTCTTAAAGCTCGAGTGAGGTCTAGAGGAGAAATTTAGAATCTCCAGGAACCTCAGACATTAAAAAAACCTGTTTTCATTCAAAAGCTTTTTTCCCATGGGCCTTCATTCTGTAATTACAAGAAAGACTTGAGGAAGAGCAGGGACTTGAGTAAGTTCCCTTTGGTGACCGGCAGGCACAAAACCCTCCTCACTTCTCCAGGCTCATTCTCATATGAGGTAAAGCTGTTTGTCTCTGAGAGAAGGAAGGGTATTTACTTGTCCCCATGACAACCATACCATTATGCAAAGTATCTTAGTCGAGCTACCAAAATACAAACCATTGACTAGACAGCTTAAATGGTGGACATTTATTTCTCGGAGGTCTGGAGGCTGGGAAGCCTGAGATCAGGTCAGGTTCTGGTAGAAGCCTTTCCTGATATGCAAATGGCTGCCTTCTTGCTGTCTCCTCACTGACAAAGCTTTTGTCTTCTTCTTTAAAGTGGGCGCTAATCCCATCATGCAGGTTCTGCCCTCATGACCTCATCTAAACCCTAATTATTTTCACAGAGCTCCACTTTCTACCATCATCACATTACGGTTCAGGGCATCAATATGTGAATTTGGGTGGGGGCGGGGGAAGATGGAAACATTTAGTTTATAACACCAAGAAACGTTGACAATAGTCTGCTACTGAGAAAGATGGGGAAACTTCTACTAGTTCCCAGGACTGAACCGTGTCTCTTATGTCTCCTGCATTGGCAGGTGGGTTCTTTACCCCTAGTGCCACCTGAGAAGCCCCCACTGGTCCCAGGCAAATGTATTCTGCTCTGGAAAGAGGAGCTGAAAACAAAGCTGTTGGTTCCTATGGAAAGGGCAGGAAACCCACTTGGGCACAGGATCTTGTACTGACATAAAGATGATGTTTGCTACTATTGAGGCAAGGTTGAGAAATTCTCTATAACCTAAGACTATCACAGGCACAAGGCAAAATCTGGCTATTATATTTGGGAGAGAAACAGAAATACTGAGATAGTAACATCCTTAAATAACAGGTTCACAGGACCTGCCTAAGACTGAGGTTAAGATAACCAAGAATCTCTCATCCATCCTCCACCATAAGTCTTGCATGGAGTAACATGCATCAGTGGTCTCCAGTTGCAGAAATGTAACAGTTTTGAGAGAGCCTCCTCTATGGTGCAGGTATTCAGGGCCTCAGAAATAGAGTGAAACAGAAACACTGCGAAAGTCCTCTAGCACACTAAGTGCACACTAGCACAAGGGAGCTCAGCCTTCCACTGCATGAAGAAATAGACTGTTTTCCTCTTTTTTACCACCTTCTTTTAGGATTAACTAGTTTGATCTTGAGTTCAAGGAACTCTCAAGAGTCTTCTCCAGCACCATAGTTCGAAGGCATCAATTCTTCAGCGCTCAGCCTTTTTTATTGTCCAGCTCACACATCCATATATGACCACTGGAAAAACCATAGATTTGACTTTATGGGCCTTTGTAGGCAAAGCAATTTCTCTGCTTTTTAATATGCTGTCTAGGTTTGTCATCACTTTTCTTTCAGGGAAGAAGTTTCTTTTATTTCATGGCTGCAGTCACTGTCCACAGTGATTTTGGACTCAAAGAAAATAAAGTCTGTCACTATTTCCATTGTTTCCCCACCCATTTGCCATAAAGTGATGGGACTAGATTCCATGATCTTCATTTTTTGAATGCTGAGTTATAATGCCAGATTTTTGACTCATCTTTCACTTTCATCAAGAGGCTTTTTCGTTCCTCCTTGCTTTCTGCGATTAAGGTTATGTCATATGCATATTTGAGGTTATTTATATTTCTCCTTGCAGTCTTGATTCCAGCCTGTGCTCCCTCCAGCCTGGCATTTCACATGATATAATTTGCATATTAATTAATATGCAGGGTAACAATATACAGCCTTGACATACTCCTTCCCTAACTTTGAACCAGTCTGTTGTTCCATGTCCAGTTCTAACTGTTGCTTACTTGACTTACATACAGGTTCAGGAGGCAGGTAAGGTGGTTTGGTATTCCTATCTCTTTAAGAATTTTCCACAGTTTGTTGTGAACCATGAAGTCAATGGCTTTAGCATAGTCCCTGAAGCAGAAGTAGATGTTTTTCTGGAATACTCTTGTTTTTTCTGTGATCCACCAGATGTTGGCAGTTTGATCTCTGATTCCACTGCCTTTTCTCAATCCACCTTGTATGTCTGAAAGTTTTTGGATCACATACTGTTGATACCTACCTTGAAGGATTTTGAGCATTACTTTGCTAGCATGTGAAACGAATGCAATAATGCAGTAGTTTGATCACTCTCTGTCATTCCTCTTCTTTGGGATTGGAATGAAAACTGACTTTTTCCAGTCTATGGCCACTACTGAGATTTTCAAATTTGCTGGCATATTGTGTGCAGCACTTTAATGGCATCATCTTTTAGGATTTGTAATAGCTCAGCTGGAATTCTATCATATCCACTAGCTTTGTTTGTAGTGATGCTTCCTAAGGCCCACAAAACTTCACACTCTAGGATATGGGTCTAGCTCTAGGTGTGTAATGGCTCCATCATGACTACCCGGGTCATTAAGATATTATTTTGTATAGTTCTGTGTATTTCTTGCCACCTGTTCTTAATATCTTCTGCCTCTCTTGGGTCCATACCATTTCTGTCCTTTATTGTGGCCATCTTTGCATGAAATGTTCCATTGGTATCTCTAATTTTCTTGAAGAGATCTCCAATCTTTCCCATTCTATTGTTATCCTCTTATTTCTTTGTATTGTTCACTTAGAAAGGCGTTTCTCCTTGTTATTCTTTGGTACTTTGCATTCAGATGAGTATATCTTTCCTTTTCTCCCTTGTCTTTTGCTTCTTTTCTTTTCTCAGTTATTTTTGAGGCCTTCTCAGACAACCATTTTACATTTTTGTATTTCTTTTTCATGGGGGTGATTTTGATCACTGCCTCCTGTACAGTGTTATGAACCTCCACCCATAGTTCTTCAGGCACTCTGTCTATCTGATCTATTCCCTTGAACCTATTTGTCGCTTCCACTGTATAATCATAAGGGATTTGATTTAGGTCATACCTGAATGGTCTAAAGATTTTCCCTACTTTCTTCACTTTAAGTCTGAATTTGTGATAAGTAGTTCATGATCTGATCCAGTCAGCTCTCAGTTTTGTTTTTGCTGACTGTGTAGAGCTTCTCCATCTTTAGCTACAAAGAATATAAGTGATCAGATTTTGGTATTGACCANACTGACATAAAGATGATGTTTGCTACTATTGAGGCAAGGTTGAGAAATTCTCTATAACCTAAGACTATCACAGGCACAAGGCAAAATCTGGCTATTATATTTGGGAGAGAAACAGAAATACTGAGATAGTAACATCCTTAAATAACAGGTTCACAGGACCTGCCTAAGACTGAGGTTAAGATAACCAAGAATCTCTCATCCATCCTCCACCATAAGTCTTGCATGGAGTAACATGCATCAGTGGTCTCCAGTTGCAGAAATGTAACAGTTTTGAGAGAGCCTCCTCTATGGTGCAGGTATTCAGGGCCTCAGAAATAGAGTGAAACAGAAACACTGCGAAAGTCCTCTAGCACACTAAGTGCACACTAGCACAAGGGAGCTCAGCCTTCCACTGCATGAAGAAATAGACTGTTTTCCTCTTTTTTACCACCTTCTTTTAGGATTAACTAGTTTGATCTTGAGTTCAAGGAACTCTCAAGAGTCTTCTCCAGCACCATAGTTCGAAGGCATCAATTCTTCAGCGCTCAGCCTTTTTTATTGTCCAGCTCACACATCCATATATGACCACTGGAAAAACCATAGATTTGACTTTATGGGCCTTTGTAGGCAAAGCAATTTCTCTGCTTTTTAATATGCTGTCTAGGTTTGTCATCACTTTTCTTTCAGGGAATAAGTTTCTTTTATTTCATGGCTGCAGTCACTGTCCACAGTGATTTTGGACTCAAAGAAAATAAAGTCTGTCACTATTTCCATTGTTTCCCCACCCATTTGCCATAAGGTGATGGGACTAGATTCCATGATCTTCATTTTTTGAATGCTGAGTTATAATGCCAGATTTTTGACTCATCTTTCACTTTCATCAAGAGGCTTTTTCGTTCCTCCTTGCTTTCTGCGATTAAGGTTATGTCATATGCATATTTGAGGTTATTTATATTTCTCCTTGCAGTCTTGATTCCAGCCTGTGCTCCCTCCAGCCTGGCATTTCACATGATATAATTTGCATATTAATTAATATGCAGGGTAACAATATACAGCCTTGACATACTCCTTCCCTAACTTTGAACCAGTCTGTTGTTCCATGTCCAGTTCTAACTGTTGCTTACTTGACTTACATACAGGTTCAGGAGGCAGGTAAGGTGGTTTGGTATTCCTATCTCTTTAAGAATTTTCCACAGTTTGTTGTGAACCATGAAGTCAATGGCTTTAGCATAGTCCCTGAAGCAGAAGTAGATGTTTTTCTGGAATACTCTTGTTTTTTCTGTGATCCACCAGATGTTGGCAGTTTGATCTCTGATTCCACTGCCTTTTCTCAATCCACCTTGTATGTCTGAAAGTTTTTGGATCACATACTATTGATACCTACCTTGAAGGATTTTGAGCATTACTTTGCTAGCATGTGAAACGAATGCAATAATGCAGTAGTTTGATCACTCTCTGTCATTCCTCTTCTTTGGGATTGGAATGAAAACTGACTTTTTCCAGTCTATGGCCACTACTGAGATTTTCAAATTTGCTGGCATATTGTGTGCAGCACTTTAATGGCATCATCTTTTAGGATTTGTAATAGCTCAGCTGGAATTCTATCATATCCACTAGCTTTGTTTGTAGTGATGCTTCCTAAGGCCCACAAAACTTCACACTCTAGGATATGGGTCTAGCTCTAGGTGTGTAATGGCTCCATCATGACTACCCGGGTCATTAAGATATTATTTTGTATAGTTCTGTGTATTTCTTGCCACCTGTTCTTAATATCTTCTGCCTCTCTTGGGTCCATACCATTTCTGTCCTTTATTGTGGCCATCTTTGCATGAAATGTTCCATTGGTATCTCTAATTTTCTTGAAGAGATCTCCAATCTTTCCCATTCTATTGTTATCCTCTTATTTCTTTGTATTGTTCACTTAGAAAGGCGTTTCTCCTTGTTATTCTTTGGTACTTTGCATTCAGATGAGTATATCTTTCCTTTTCTCCCTTGTCTTTTGCTTCTTTTCTTTTCTCAGTTATTTTTGAGGCCTTCTCAGACAACCATTTTACATTTTTGTATTTCTTTTTCATGGGGGTGATTTTGATCACTGCCTCCTGTACAGTGTTATGAACCTCCACCCATAGTTCTTCAGGCACTCTGTCTATCTGATCTATTCCCTTGAACCTATTTGTCGCTTCCACTGTATAATCATAAGGGATTTGATTTAGGTCATACCTGAATGGTCTAAAGATTTTCCCTACTTTCTTCACTTTAAGTCTGAATTTGTGATAAGTAGTTCATGATCTGATCCAGTCAGCTCTCAGTTTTGTTTTTGCTGACTGTGTAGAGCTTCTCCATCTTTAGCTACAAAGAATATAAGTGATCAGATTTTGGTATTGACCATCTGGTGATGTCCATGTGTAGTATTTTCTTTTGTGTTGTTGGAAAAGGGTGTTTGCTATGACTGGTACATTCTCTTGGCAAATCTATCAGCCTGTGAAAGTGAAAGTCGCCCAATTGTGTCCTACTCTTTGTGACCCCATGGAATTCTCCAGGCTAGAATACTGGAGTGGGGAGCTTTTCCCTTCCCCAGCAAATCTTTCCTACCCAGGAAATGAACCAAGGTCTGCTGCATTGCAGGTAGATTCTTTACCAACTGAGATTGTTAGCCTTTGTCCTGCTTCATTTTGTACTCCCAGGCCAAACTGTCCTTTTACTCCAGGTATGTCTTGACTTCCTATTTTTGCATCCCAGTCCCCTATGATGAAAAGAAGGACATTTGTGTGTGTGTGTTACTTTTAGGTTTTATTAGTCCTTATAGACCTGTTCAACTTCAGCTTAATACAAATGTAATTTAAATCATTTAAAAAAATGAAATAAAATAAATATTTTATATTTGGATAAAAATTGGATGACTTGTTTAATCAAAATTGTTCTTTTAAAATTGTCATCCAAATTCTCATTAGGGAGATAGCATGCTATTTGGAAAGTTATTTCATTAGACTAATTGAGATTGAATATAATTTTAATGTCTTGAGTTAGCAAGAGCAAAAATATCAAAATAGGTAAATTATTCTTTGTTTAAACCAATCAGGGATTTTACTTATTTATTTTGAAAACTTTTTGGAGTATAGTTGCTATGCACTGCTGTTTGTTTCTCTTGTACAATACAGTGAATCATTTATACATATATCGGCCCTTTAAAAAATTTTTTTTTTCTTTTTAATTTTCCTTTCAGAATTTAATTTTTTTTTTTTTTTTACTTTATTGTACTTTACAGTACAGTATTGGTTTTGGCATACATTGACATGAATCTGCCACAAGTGTACATGAACTCTTTAAAATTTCCTTTTCATTTAGGTTACTAGAGGGCGCTGAGTATAGTTCCCTGTTTTGTACAGTGGCTTCCCATTAGTTATATATTTTAGGCATAGTAGTGTATATATGTTGATCCCAATCTCCCAATTCATCCCATCACCTCCCTTTGCCCCCTTGGTATCCATATGTTTGTTCTCTACATCTGTGTGTCTGTTTCCTCTTTGCAAATAAGTCCATCAGTACTGTTTTTCTAGATTCCACATATAAGTGATATTTGTCTTTCTGTTTCTGCCTTACTTCACTCTATATGGCAAAGTGAAATATCTAGAAGGAAAGAGTAACAAAGTGCTATCCAGCAACATGGCAGTGTTGCAAAATGAGAATGTCTAGTATTTAATTCTGAGGTAAAAATTCTGTAAGCATATGACACCCTCCCCTCTCTCTCTTCACAAACTTTTAGTAAAGTTGGCTCCATGTACATGAGCTTTGTATAATATTTGGAGTGATACAAGGGGAGAAACAAAGAAGTAGTGGAAAAAGGCATAGTTGAGAAAAAATAAATTCATCAGTATCAGAAAGAATTCTTTAACAGTATCCAGCTGAATTCAAGGAATACTGGAGTACAGCTTTGTACAGTCTTCAGACTATGGAATGGTGGTCCAAGGCCAGCCTTTTGGATACCAAGGCAGAGAGACCCCTAACGTCTAAGTTACATGACTATGTGTAGAAAAAAGAATGTCTAAGTTACATGACTATGTGTGGAAAAAAGATAGACATTCACTAGAAGAAATATGTATTTGCATTGTGTTATTTTTAGATATACATTGAAAGACCAATTTCATAGTTATCAAACAGTTTTTACACTCATGGAAAGAAATGAAACATTACCACAAAACAGCACTATGGAGCTGAACTTGACAGTTCTCTGGCATGTGATTGCTCAGGATGGTAGCACAGAACGCCCAGAAAGAGAATGAATGAGTCTGGGAGAAAGTAGTGGTGAGGGACTTCACTTCTCCAATTTCTGGGATTTTGGGGGCTTCAGTATGGAGGAAAAAACTTATAATGTTTTATCCAGAATATTTTGTTACAGAAAGTACTTTCTTTTAATGGCTTTTATCACACTTCTTTTGTGGAACGAATCAAGGGTATTAATCAAGGGTATGATATGTGTTTGCATTAAACTCTTACTCTACTGGTTATCTTGAGTGAGTGTGAAGCTTCCCTTTTTACTTGTGTTTTCCTTTACTTTCATTGTTACAATAAATATGTGTTACTTTCATATTCAGAACTCATAGAAATAGTAAATATTCAAATATAAATAGACATTTAAAGTCCCATTACCAATTAGGTATTTATATTTTAAATGTTTTTATCTTTTCCCAAACAATTCCTATCAGTACTTGATTCTTGCTTTATATAGGCTATAAAGTAATTTCTATTATATGGCATAAACAATTACGTATTCTTCTAGTTCTCACATGTTTATGCATTATATGTTTTTCTGTTGGTTGTTACATGTTCTTCATAGGTATGACATTTAATAATTTCATAATACATTGATTGCCAAATGGATAACTATTCTATTATTGGGCCATTAAGATTTTTTCCTCCTATGTTTCCTCTGTAATGAAGAGTACATTCTTAATCTATTCTGGTTGTGTATAACAGAAAGCAAATTAACTTAGCTCACTCAAAAGGAAAGAGAAAAAAATAGGATTTGCCCCTGACAATCTAAGGAAAAACTGAACAAACTTTTCAGTTGGCTCTGAGCCCGGGACAGTTCTGAGGCTCACCACAGGAAACGGATTTTATTTTCTCTCTTCTGCTTAGTAGTTGTTATTGTTCAGTCACTCAGTCACATCTGACTCTTTATGATCCCATGGGCTTCAGAAGGTCAGGCTTCCCTGCCCTTCACCATCTTCCAGAGCTTGCTCAAACCCATATCCATTGAGTCGATGGTGCCACCCAAACATTTGATCCCCTGTTGTCCCTTTCTTCACCTGCTTTCAATCTTTCCCAGCATCAGGGTCTTTTCCAGTGAGTCAGCTGTTCACGTCAGATGGCCAAGTATTGGAGCTTCAGCTTCAGCATCAGTCTTCCCAATGAATATTAAGGATTCATTTCCTTGAGGACTGACTGGTTTGATCTTGCAGTCCAAGGGACTCTCAAGAGTCTTCTCCAACACCACAGTTCAAAAACATCAGTTCCTCAGCACTCAACATTCTTTATGGTCCAACACTTATGTCCGTATATGAGTACTGGACAAACCATAGATTTGATTATAAGGACCTTTGTAGACAAAATAATGTGTCTGTTTTTTTAAAATGCTGTCAAGGTTGGTCGTGGCTTTTCTTTCAAGGAGTAAGTGTCTTTTAATTTCATGGCTTCAGTCAACATCTGCAGTGATTTTGGAGCCCCCCAAAATAAAGTCTGACACTATTTCCATTGTTTCCCTATCAGTTTGCCATGAAGTGATGGGACCAGATCCCATGATCTTAGTTTTTTGAATGTTGAGTTTTAAGCAAGCTTTTTCACTCTCTTTCACCTTCATCAAAGGCTCTTTAGTTCTGCTATGCTTTGCATATCTGAGGTTTTTTATATTTCTCCCTGAAATCTTGATTCAAGCTTGTGCTTCATCCAACCCAGCATTTCACGTGATGTACTCTGCATAGAAGTTAAATAAGCAGGGTGACAATACACAGCCTTGATGTACTCCTTCCCCAACTTTGAACGAGTCCATCGTTCCATGTCTGGTTCTAACTATGGCTTCTTGACCTGCATACAGGTTTCTCAGGAGGCAGCTATGGTGGTCTGGTATTCCCATCTCTTTAAGAATTTTCCACAGTTTGTTTTAATCCACACAGTCAAAGGCTTTAGAGTAGTCAGTAAAGCAGAAGTAGATGTTTTTCTGGAATTCTCTTGCTTTTTCTATGATCCATCAGATGTTGTCAATTTGATCTTCTGCCTTTTCTAAATTCAGCTTGAACATCTGGAAGTTCTTGGTTCACTTATTGTTGAAGCCTAGCTTGGAGAGTTTTGAGCATATTTTGCTAGTGTTTCCACTCATTTATTGACATAAATTCTTCCAACACTCAACCTCCATGTCCTTCAGTTCAAATGTCAAAAGGGAAAAATCCTGGTCCCTTGATTGTGCTAGGTGTCTCCCTATCTCTAACCAACAATATACAAATATGGCAGCCAGCAAAAGATGCTCCCTTGTGAATTTGGACATATAGTTCCAAGAAAAGAAATGTACAAATATCCCAACAACTGTCTCTGAGTGGGACAAACAATTTGGGCATAGGTCTTTTTTGATTTAGTATTATTTCCTTTAAGTAAATATCTAGACATAGATTTTCTCAGTAAAAGGATCTTTGATGATTCCTTTACAGATTGATGTCTTTATTTCTCTTTCTATTGCTCTAAGCAATGTCCTCTGCTGATCTCATCTAAGCCAATGCCTTCAACTACCTCTAACAAGTAAATAATTTTCCAATAGATTTCTAGATCTCCAATCCTACTTGGTAGCACTATCCTCATATATCCAAGCTGCTTACTTAAAAGCTCACAGAGAAAGTCTCATTAGCACTTCAAACCACCAGAAATTTAGTTAAATTCACAATGTGCATGCTCAGTCACTTCAGTTGTATCTGACTCTTTGGAATCCTATGGATTGTAACCCACCAGGCTCCTCTGTACATAGGATTCCCTAGGCAAAAGTACTGAAGTAGGTAGCCATTCCTTCTCCAGGGGATCTTCTCACCAGAGATCGAACCCAGTTGGCAGGTAGGTTTTTTTTTTACTGCTGAGTCACCACAGAAGCCCAAGTCAATATGGATCCTAACCTAAACTTCACCATTTTTGTTAAGCATGTAAATCAGTTTGCACTGTTGCAGTCAACAATAAAAATGGACTCTGGCTAAACTAAACAAAGAGAATTGGGGAAAATAAAGGATACTTGGGACTCAGAAAAAATTATAGGAAGCAAATAGGCACATTTATTCAGTTTAGTTCAGTTCAGTTCAGTCACTCAGTCGTGTCTGATTCTTTGCGACCCCATGAACCGTAGCACACCAGGCCTCCCTGTCCACCACCAACTCCCCAAGTCCACCCAAACCCATGTCCATTGAGTCAGTGATGCCATCCAACCATCTCATCCTCTGTCATCCCCTTCTCCTCCTGCCCTCAATCCTTCCCAGCATCAGGGTCTTTTCAAAGGAGTCAGCTCTTCGTATAAGGTGACCAAAGTATTGGAGTTTCAGCTTCAACATCAGTCCTTCCAATGAACACCGAAGACTAATCTCCTTTAGAATGGACTGGTTGGATCTCCTTGCAGTCCAAGGGACTCTCAAGAGTCTTCTCCAACACCACAGTTCAAAAGCATCAATTCTTCG
>SJYV01016520.1:226906-273300 GCA_006410875.1 Neotragus pygmaeus | reverse complement strand
TTTTTGGAGCCCAGAAAAATAAAGTCTGACACTGTTTCCACTGTTTCCCCATCTATTTCCCAGGAAGTGATGGAACCAGATGCCATGATCTTAGTTTTCTGAATGTTGAGCTTTAAGCCACTTTTTCACTCTGCTCTTTCAATTTCATTAAAAGACTCTTTAGTTCTTCTTCACTTTCTGCCATAAGGGTGGTGTTATCTGCATATCTTAATAAGAGTGCCGCTAAAATCTCAGGGTGTGCTAGAAGGATAATACACAGAAAAGAAGCAGCTACTGAGAATTGTTAGATGAGATCCAGATCTTCTAAGGTAAAAACACTGTACCTACAGTGATTTTTCGACCCAGCAGAAATCTTAGAATGGACATCAGTGCAGACAGGCAGGTTCCTATTTCACCTAAATTGAGTGCAAATTTTTGGGGAAAAAATTGTAGTAAAAGTTATATACAATAAATGTTGAATGGAACAAATGAATTTCTTTTAAATAACAAAATGAAGACCCTGTGAAATTTATAGTTTCTATATTGCTCTTATTAAGTGATTGTATATACAACCATAGAGAAAGAGTTTATGTTTTGTGATAGCTCAGGATGTTGAGAAATAAGTTACTAATTCTTAGTAGAAGACATCAAAGGAGGCTTCACTTTCAAGATCATGGCTTATTCTTTGAAGAAGGAGTTAGACTTTCCAACAAGGTGGGGTTGGGAAAGAGCATTCAGTGCATACATAGCAACAGTGTGCACAAAAGCACGTGGACACCTAAGTTCCAAGTATACTAAGACCCTGAAGGTTGCACTGTGTGTCCATTGAATAGATTGCATCAGGAAGAATTAGTCTCAGCTCAGGACTGAAAATCAGTAGGGCAGCCCATGAAAGCTGTGAGCACTAAAGAATTGGACTTCACCCTATAGGTTGTTATTGAAAGCTTACAAGCGAAGGAGTTAGAATCTCAAATTTGCAATTCAGAATGATCACTCTGGCATCAGTAAAGCCAATGGGGGACAAGATGTGGATAATGGGAGGAAGTTGAGATGGAAGTAACTGTCAGCCAGCATATCTTGGAAAAACAACTGAAAATAATTTTAAATACTGTAATGTAAAGAAAGGAGTAGAATGCAAGCATGACATAAAACATGGAAGCTGAGTGGCAGTCATACTTTTAAAATATTTATAAATCATTTATAAAATATTTAAAATTTTCAGGTAGACCTTTTTTTAATAAAATAAGTCATTCCTCTTTAAAAACATTTTAAAAATTTCAAGCAATCATCTATAGAAAACATTCTTAACTCATGTTATGCTTCGCTAATGCTCTCTCAGAGTGTATTCATAGCATAGTAATACTTAATTTCTTTTTAGAAATTAAACCAATTCTTCTTGTGTATTGGAGTAATAATTCTAGATATTATTAATATCATAATGAGCCTAGGGCTAGTCAGTTTTCCAGCTTAACAGACTACCCTGGGTCAAATTTTGATACACACGATATTTTAATATAATAATGAACTATAAACATTTCATTTTCTTCAGCAAATAGAAGTTCACATAATTAATATGTTACACTATAACTCTACAATATATTACATCTCAGGGACTGCTGTTTTGATTCATATGCTGCCTAGTTCATCAGAAATGCAAACTGTAGGCTTTTGATGTGAAAACCTTACTTCTAAATTTTAGTTTATCTAATATCTATCAAGTGCAAAATTGTTCCTACAATTGATACTAACAATGACAATGTTTCGAAAATTATAGAATACAACTTTCCTAATTTTTCAAAAGGGACTACTAAACTGTTATTTGGTCTCATAAAACCAGTGAAACAATTTAATCTTTAATAATTTTGGAAAATCAAAATCTGCTTGAGTTTTCTCCATCTCTCAACCAGTGCTTGTTGTGTATTTTAACACTTCAAATGTTCTTTTACATCATAGCCTCCTCTTCATTAATAGAGAAATCTTGTTTACATTCAACTAACACAAAATTGTATACTGAATTAGGCATCATATACATGTCAAATTATTTTAAAACTTTTTTTAAACACTTGTTCTCAATTTTTATATTTATCTTATTATGGTTAGTTACCAATGTTTTAGGGAATTATATTTCTGTTTATATTTTCTATGAGACTAAAGCATCCTATGGACCTTAGTAGGTTATTCTTGGGCTTCCAGGTGGCTCAGATAGTAAAGAATCCACCTGCAATGCGAGAGACCTGGATTTGATCCCTGGGTTGGCAAGATCCCTTGAAGGAGAGCATGGCAACTCACTCTAGTACTCTTGCCTGGAGAATCCCCATGGACAGAGGAGCCTGGTGGGCTATGGTCCATGGGGTCCCAAAGAGTTGGACAAGACTGAGCGACTAAGCACACAGGTTATTCTTAATTACTGTATACAGTACCAAGTCCTTTTTAAATTTACTTTTCTGTATTTTATAAGGTGAAATTGAACAGGACTGAACCAATACCCTACAAAGGTACCCTAAAGTCAATTATACAAGTACAGGATGAAAGAAACACAGCAGTTTCCATAAAAATATGTGAGGATTGAGTTTACAATAAGCTTAGTAAGGCATGTGAGTCAGTAAGAAATCAGATGGAAATTTGAGTTTCTTTGTATAATTTTAACTGTAGCATTGTGTTTGGTTCTGTGTACTTTAAAAAGAAAGAAGTAAATTCTCATAAAGGGAAAAAAAAATCTGGGCTTTTATAGAACGGACAAGAGTTCCTAAGTATTAATATTGTAGAATAAAATACATGGGTGGATCTAACAGAAAAATAGAGACTAGAAGCCAGATTAAAGTTGTAAAGTCAGAGGGAGTCAACAAAGAATTTAACCTAAAAGAATATATGATTCATTTTAAATTATTTTAGAATAGTTACTCATGCAGCAATGGGTGGAAACTTACCAGTAGTGAAACCAGCATGCAGGATGAGGGAGATGATGGAGAAAATAACAATGGGGAAGGACAGGGGGAGAAAAATTTGAGAATAAGAAAAAGGCAAAACCTACAGGATCTTGGGGCTCGGTGGTAAAGAATCCACCTGCCAACATGGCACACGTGGGTTAGATCTCTGGGATGGGAAGATCTGCGGGAGAAGGAAATGCCAACCCACTCCGGTATTCTTGCCTGGGAAATCCCATGGACAGAGGAAGGGCTAAAATCCATGGGGTCACAAAAGAGTTGGGCAAGACTTGGTAACTAAACACCAACACATAGGATATGGAGACTATTAGATACTGAGTGAGAATTACACTGAAATTTTCCTCTCTCCCAGGAAGAGAAACAAGGAAAGATGTCAATGGGCAACTACTAGAGGAAAACAAACAAACAATGGCAGTTAATTAAATTTATTATTTTAAACCTCATTCTTAAAAATAAGAATTGAAAATTAAAACAAGAGACTAGCTTTATCAACTATAAGAGTTCTAGTATTGGCTTCTGGTCAAACCCCAAGTTGCAGGTGAGAGTGTAAAGGTAGGAAGTGGAAAATGTCTGTGCCAGTCAGGAGTCTTACTCTCTTTACATTACTTCTTAATGGTAACACTGGCTATATCTACTACCAGTGATTTGTCCAGTACATGTCAAGCTTTGGATTAACTGCAATGCTGGAGAGCCTGTGTCTCCTAGAGACAAATTGAATTGATAGTATAATTCTATTGAACAGAAAAAAAGAGAACAAACAAGAAAAAATCTGGATCATTTGAAGCATCTGGGGAAAATAAGGGAAATTTCAAGCTTACTTTTAATAGACTTCAGATGGACAACTTGGGACTTGGGTACATGCTGTATTACTCTAGAGGGCTGACAGTTTTCAGTGGTAGAACATCTCTGGCTTCAGATTCAGGAAACCTTTACAGATGCTGACTCTGATTCCATTTCCTAAAAATGATCATCATCCATGCCAGACAGGCGTGGAGAGATGGATATTCAGGTACAAAGATGAAGAAATTAAGATTCAAACCTACTTTCTCAGAAATGTTGTTGTAATACATGGAAGAGCCTTAACAATGTTTCTTCCCTTAGTCTCAGTAATTCCTCCTCTAGCAATTGTAGCTTGTGGAAATATGCAGGAATGTAAGGATTAGTGTTCATAAATATTCACTGGAGTTTTATTTATAATTATAACTAAGTATAAGAAATACATGCTAAAGAACCAACAGTGGAAAAATGATTGCAATGATTAAAATAGAAGAATGATTACAATAAAACAGCTGAAATGTATACAAAAAACAAGTTGTCAAACAGAGTATATAAAAATATTGCTGTTCAGTTGCTCAGTTGTGTCTGACTCTTTGTGATCCCATGGACTGTAGCATGCCAGGCTTGGAGTTTAAATTATAATACATTGAAATATTAGCAATATTTATCCCTTGACTATAGGCTTATAGATGTGTCAAAGTTCAGATTAAGTTTTTCATGATAATGATGATTCATTGTTTATATAACAGAAAAAAATACCGTTTTAAAATTCCAGATAGATCAAGCTTTCTAGTGTTAGACTAATTCCTTTTTTAAAAATGTAAGTTTATCCTTTCCAGTTTAAAGCCTGTTTCTGAATAAAGACAGAGGCAAAAGGATTTGATAAGTTTAGCCTGAATTTGTCATTTGTTAATATTGTAGAATCAATCCACACTAATAAGTCCTTTCTCATAGTAGCTGCAGTGTTGACTAGTGAAGAAGAGAAAAATCACCAGAGAAAAATCATCCTGATTTGTGTCATTTGCTGATTTCCATGTTGTAAGTGCTCTTATTATGGTTGATATCAAACTGCCAACATTTTTGCATCCATCTTGCAAATTATTTGATACTTAAAAATTGGCCCTCCCTGGGCAGCACAAGGTCACACTGACTTCTCAGGAGCATATGCTCAACCAAGTTTGTTGAGCTAAGATTTTCGTTGCCTTCTTACTTTTTTTTTCTTTCAAAATTTATTTATTTTAATTGGAGGTTAATTACTTTACGATATTGTATTGGTTTTGCCATACATCAACATGAATCCACCACAGGTATACACATGTTCCCCATTCTGAATCTCCCACCCTCCTCCCTCCCCATACCATCCCTCTGGGTCGTCCCAGTACACCAGCCCAAAGCATCTAGTATCCTGCATTGAACCTGGACTGGCGATTCGTTTCATATATGATATTATACATGTTTCTTTGCCATTCTCCCAAATCATCCCACCCTTGCCCTCTCCTACAGAGTCCAAAAGACTGTTCTATACATCTGNAAAGACATAGTAAGCTCAGAATTTTTAGATATAGTTTTAATGATAAAATAATCAATTAAAAATTCTATTTTGTCTGATAAAAGTATTGATACTCCAGTTATATCTTTTTTTTTTTTACTTTATTTTACTTTACAATACTCTATTGGCTTTGCCATACATCGACATGAATTGCACAGAATACCTTTTTCTATTCCCTCACTTTCAGTCTATATGTGTCTGTAGATTTGGAATGGGTTTCTTGTCAGTAACATATATGCAGATCTTATTTTTGTATCCATTTAGCCAATCTCTCTTTTGGTTGGAGCCTTTAATCCATTTAAATTTAAGATAATTATTCATTGAGAATGTTGTATATTCTTATTGCCATTTTGTTAATTGTTTTGGATTTGTTTTTGTAAGTCTTTTTTTTTCCCTTATTTTGTTTTCCTGTGATTTGATAGCTATCTTTAGTTTTTTGCTTGGATTTCTTCTTCTTTTCTATGTTTATATCTATTACAAATTTTGGTTTGCAGTTATCATAAGGTTTTGGTTTAGCAATCTATATACAAAGATGATTGTTTTAGGTTGCTGATCTCTTAATTTCAAAAATATTTTAAATACCCTGTACTTGAATTTTCCTCCCCTCCTGATGACTGGTTTTGATATCATATTTTATATCCAATTGTTTTGATTATCCCTTAACTGTGTTTTGTATATATAGATGATTTTAATACTTTTGTCTTTTAACTTTCTGATGAAATGGAATACTACTTCGCCACAAAAAGACTAAAATGATGTCATATGCAACAACAGCTTAGAATCTATAGATTAATCTATTAACTGAAATCAGAGAAAGAAAACATCATATGATAATGCTATATGTGGAATCTAAAAAAATGATACAAATTAACTTATTTATAAAACTAAATAGACCCATAGACATAGAAAATAAACGTATGGTTATCAAAGGGAAAGAAAGGGACAAATTAGGAATTTGGGATTAAAATATACAATCATATATAAAATATATAACCAAACAGGAGGACCTACTGTATAGCACAGGCAAGTATACTTAATATCTTATAATGACCTATAGCACAATATAAACAAGAATATATACATACACACACGTGTGCACACACACACACACACATACACACACTGGTTCACTTGGCTGTATACCTGAAACTAATCCAATATTGTAAATCAACTATATCTCAATAAAGTTTAAAAAACAATATATATTTACAAAGAAATTACAAGAACATAATAGTAAAAGGGCCTAAAACAAGAAAAGAATGAATGCAAAAGAGAAACCAAGGAAGGAAAACATAAAAGCTAGGAAGGTACTAATAGTAAACATAAGACCTAACATTTGTGAAAAACAGAAATAGGGCCGTATGCACCACTGCAGAAGCTTGGAAACTTAATTAGTTTTAGGACCAATGTTTGGTGTCAGGGTCAGAAGTCAGAAAGAAAAACTCAGCTTTTTGTTCTTTCCCTCACACTCCTGATAACTAGCCTACTAAATTATCTGTACAGAAAGCCCCAAATCAAATACTTAACAGGTCATATGTTTCAACTTCTGTAGCAACCCCTCACCTACCACCACTGAAAAGCAGGCATTTGTGAGAAAGTTGTTTTGCTTTATGTGCAAAATACCTCCACTTGTTGACAAGAGCAGGAGAATAGTCCTTTCTTCTGCTTCAGGGATAATTTACTTATGCCCCACTTTTTATGCATCTAAAAAAAACCCTTTTGATAATCAGGCAATAGTCATAAAATTTTAGACAAAAGTTCTCAATATTATTAATAATATATAATATTTACCTTTTTATATTCCTACTGGTTATCTGCATATCTTCTTTGAAAACTGTCCATTCAGGCCTTCTGCCCATTTTTAAGTGGGTCATTTTTTGACACTAAATTGTATGAACTGTTTATTTATGTTGACTATTGACCCCTTATATATAATATCATTTGTAAATATGTTCCCCATTCATTATCCTTTGAATACACATTTGTTTAAATATGTAGATTTCACTTTTTCTAACTGAAATATAATTTGAAACATTGACTCAAAGTGTAATAGTTCATTTCATTATAATCCTCTACTTGTATTTTTATATTAATATTATATTAATATAGTCTCAGTACTATAAAATGCTCTTCTCACAATCTCCCAAGCTCATCAGTTTTCATAAAGATGCAGCCACCATATTAATCAACAAAAGATTCTGTCAATCTCAGCCCTCAAATGTTAAATTGTATTCTCCCCAGCAAGCCACAAAGCCCTTTTTGATATTAAAACATCTTTAGTCTCATCATGGACTATTGCACAGTCCACTCTTTTAAGTTATTAATCTCATTATGTAACCCCCCTGCCCAAGTCACTCACTTTAAAAGGACTCCCCTTTTGCTGTTAATACTACTGTAAAGACCAAAGGAAAAGAAGATAGCTCTTTCCAAACCTCAAAAGGGAAGGAAGTGATCTATTCTTTATTGTACTTTATTATGTCCTTTAAAAAATCTTATCATGTATTAGCAGTAATATTCATGACACTAGAGTACACTTACAATAGTCAGCTCTCATGGTTATCAAAAAGCCTCGCTTTAGCATTTAATCAACTCTAAAAGCCATTCATTGCTTTGGATATTCCCAGTGCAGTGAACATTATCCATAAGCTTTTTTTTTTTTTTCATAGGGAAGCAAAATGGCATATAGATGGAATATAACTCTAGTAGGGACTTATTTGATTTTTAAAAGGGCATTTTAATTTCCATAATAGCTTCTCCAAGGAGTCTACTGAGCGGCCTTTAATATATCAAATTTAGGAAAAACTTAAAAGCGTTGTCTTGCTTTCTTTAGTTAGGGCTCCTTTCAGGAAATAAGTAGACATCTTGGTGTAGACTCTAGCAAAAGAGCAGGTGAAAGGCTAGGTTACACAGCTGTAGTAGAATCTTCTTTGCATGGTGGATATTGGGACACAGAAGGGTCTCTCCAATCTCAAGTGTCTTTTTCTGAGGTGCTAATGCCACTGCTCTTTCTAATGGAATTACTTCTTAGAAGCATATTCATTGAATCTGGGTTAAGAGATTTAATTTCTGAAAGAAAAGGAAGCCCTTTTCCCATCTCATCTGACAAAATATTGTATCAAAGGGCCTTTACACTTTTGCTATCTTCTCATTACTGTTACTGTACTATCATTAGCCTGGCATAAGTAGGAGCTCAGTCCATGTTTCTGATAAAATAAAACCTGTTCATCAACCTGGAGCTAATAGCACTGAAAGAAGAAGATTCTCTGCTCTGTGCTCCAAGCAATTCAACTGAAAATCCGAAGGTCTTTATTTTTATTTTTGCTTTCCTTTTTGTTTTGTGTTTGTCATATATGGCATCTAGGATGCATTTGACACTTGATTAAATCTTTCTCTCTTCTCTGTTCTCCTCCTACATTTATGATCGCTCATTATTTACTTTACTAATTCCTTTTTGTCCTTCAGAAATCTGTTTTGTGTATGTTCATCATGCTCAGAGTCTCAAAAACAGCAACAAAAACCAAAAAATAAATATTTTTTCTCTACATTCTTCAACTAGTCCTTCTATGCCTAAGCTTCAACCTACCATCTAAGAATTATTTTAAAGTTTTTTCTGGGAATTCCTATAATAATATTCCATTAGCACTTCACACATAATGGTAAACTTACATACATGCAGTCATTTGGGGGTATATGTTTGTCTATTTGGTTGTATTACAAAGTTCTTGAGAGAAGTGAAAATATGTCTTATTCCATTTATTCTGTTACAATTGCTTTTTATCTATTACAATTGTCTCTTTGGTTGTATTATAAGGTTCTTGAGAAAAGGGACTATATCTTTTATTCCATTTATTCTGTTACAGTTGCTCATTACTTTCACATTATAGATGCTGTATCAAAATGCTGCATAGATACTTGTGATGAACCAAGTCGTGCACGCTATTACTGTGGTTTGCTTTTTGTTTACTTATTTTGTTTTTACAATGATCTGTGTCAATATCTTTGAAGAAGAACTAATGCTGATAAATATATACATAGCTACCAAATAGCTTAACTTCATTACAGTGTGCTTGGCAGCATACTAAGTAATTTACTTATATTTTCTTATTCAGCACCACAACATGGTGACAGCATAGTCAGTTTGGTAATTATTTATTACCCATATTAGAGCTGAAGAAGTTGAGGCTAGGAATGAGGAAACAATTTGTTCAAGGTCACACAGCAGTTAAACAGTAGAGTCAAAGGTCAAATCCAGGGCTGGTTGACTCCAGCATTTTATACTCTGGCAACTTCTTAGACAGAGAGCGAGGCTTCAGAGGGAAAAGAGTATCCTGACCTGATAAATGCATTGGTTTCTGACCTGAAGAGAACACATCAAATGGTATAATAATATTCAGGGTATATGGGCATTGTATTCATGAGAACTGACAAAAGATGAAGAGAGAGGTTTCCTCATATGTTAGCCCTGGATGTGATCCAAGTGTCTTGCCTTCACTGAGATTGCTAAATTGCATCAGTCGTGTCCGACTCTTTGAAACCCCATGGACTGTAGCCTGCCTGGCTCCTCTGTCCATGGGATTCTCCAGGCAAAAATACTGGTGTGGATTTCCATTTCCTTCTCCAGAGGATCTTCCTGACCCAGGGATTAACTTGAGTCTCTTGCACCTCCTGCATAGGCAGGCAGGTTCTTTACCACTAGTGTCACCTGGGAAGCCCACTGGAGAATAGGCACATCAAAAATGACAAAGACTGTAGAATAGATATTGAATCCAAAATAATATGTTAGAAAAAAATAAAGACATGCATTATTTTTACATACATGATTACACTGGAACGATGAATTTTATGTTTCTCATTTTGANTAATGCCATCCAGCCATCTCATCCTCTGTCCTCCCTTTCTCCTCCTGCCCCCAATCCCTCCCAGCATCAGAGGCTTTTCCAATGAGTCAACTCTTTGCATGAGGTGGCCAAAGTACTGGAGTTTCAGCTTTAGCATCATTCCTTCCAAAGAACACCCGGGGCTGATCTCTTTTAGAATGGCCTAGTTGGATCTCCTTGCAGTCCAAGGGACTCTCAAGAGTCTTCTCCAACACCATATTTCAAAATCTATTTTTTAAAACTAATTTGCTTGTTAACCTAGACTCCCCAATATATCTCTTTAATCCAAATTTACCTTCAAATAATACTGTACCACTTTATGTACAGAGAAATGATCTTACAACAGATTCTCTAATCCATTGTGCNCAAGAGTCTTCTCCAACACCATATTTCAAAATCTATTTTTTAAAACTAATTTGCTTGTTAACCTAGACTCCCCAATATATCTCTTTAATCCAAATTTACCTTCAAATAATACTGTACCACTTTATGTACAGAGAAATGATCTTACAACAGATTCTCTAATCCATTGTGCTATTTTATTTCAACATATGCTATAAACATATAAGTTCATTGCTACTATTTTTTGTAATTAAAAAAAATTTAGTTAGTTATTTTTGACTATGCAGTGTCTTCATTGCTGTGCAAATGCTTTGTCTAGTTGCAGTCAACAGGAGCTACTCTCTGGTTGCAATGCACAGGCTTATTGTGGTGACTTCTATTGTTGAGGCGCACAGGCTGTAGGACATATGGGCTTTAGTAGCTGTATTTTGTGGGCTACAGAACACAGGCTTAGTAGTTGTGGCACATAGGTTTAGTTGCCCTGAGGCATATGGGATCTTCCTGGACCAGGGATCGAACCCATGTCCCTAGCATTGGCAGATGGATTCTTTACCACTGGATCACCAGGGAAGTCCTACATTGCTACCATTTTGTTTAAAGCAGTCAGTTATCCTTTAGAGCAACTACAAGAATAAAAAGTAGATTATATAATCATGTTTATTATTATTATTGTTCATCTATATAATCATCTTTATGTGAAATAATAACATTATCAATATCTATATGTAGATAAAAGTTTTTACTACTTTATTTTTTATGACAGAAGAACTTTCTTTAAAATTTATTGTATTTTGATCTTCAATAATGAACTCTGCTTTTCTGTGTCTGAAAAAGAGCCTTTACTGCGGCTTCATTTTTAAAAGATATCTTCACTGAGTATACAATTCTGAATTGACTTTCTTAAGCATAATCAAGATGGCACTTTTGTATTTTCACTGACAAAAATTCTGATGTAAATTTTACTGTTGTTTATCTGTACATATGGTATACTCTCTGGCTGTTTTATTTATCTTAGATTTTTAGCTGCTTAAATAACTTATGACTAGCTTGTTATTTTGTTTTTGTTTTAATGATTTTCTATATATTTTCCAAACTTTCTGAACATATCGCTTTTTTTCCATTAATTTTAGTAATTTCTTATACATTATCATCTTTGCCCCATTTTTTCTTCACTTTTCTCCTCTCATAGGTCTATTAACATGTATGCTAAATTTATATTTTCCCATCATCCTTGGCTTCATTATGTTCTATTTTGTTTTAAATTTAATCTTTCATCTTTTTCCTCTTTGCATTTCAGTTTGATCAGTTTCTTCAGTTACCTAATTTTTCCCCTATAAGTAGCATCTACTGATGGGACCACTGGAAACATTATTTATCAAACTTACTGTGTATTTCATTTCTAGCATTTCTATTATGTTCTTTTTTATTGTTTACCATAGACAATGCATGTTGCCTGCCATTTCCACTACAGCCTTTGATTTAGCTAAATTTGTTTTAAATTCCCTGTCTGATAGTTCCAACAGCTTTGTCATATCTGAATCTGGTTTTGCTGATTGCTTTGTCTGTTGACCATGTATGGTTTTTCATGGTTCTGGGTATGCTTGTAATTTGGGGCTGAAATACAGGCAACTTGTGTAGAACAGCAGAAAATTAGATAGATTATGTTCTTGCTCGGAAATGCGCACATCCTCTTTTTTCTGTTTTTAGTGTTGAGGTTTGAGTCACTTTAGTCAGGGGTTTTGCAGGTCTGATTTCTTGCTATGGCTGCCCTCAGTGTACCACTGGATTCAAATGCCTCAGAGTTACCTGTGTTTTACGTTGGGGGCTGATGTTCCAGAGAGTTTTTTGTTGCTGTTTGTTCCACCTTTAGTTTTAGGTCTTCCCATTACATCTGCCTTTAAAGAAGATATCTCTCTCTTGATTTTTCTCCAGGATTAGACGGCTGCTACACTTGCTAGGTTGGTAATGGTTGGTAGCAAGGGAAATCTCTGCTGTTGTGGTCGTACCTCAGTCTTAGGCAGGTTTTATGCCTCTGGCTGTCAGGAATGGAGACTTCTCAGTGATCCTAACTCTCTTCCATTAATAGGGAAGTTTCTGTGGTCTCAGATCAGGATATATTCATGGCCTACCCCAAAAGTATTGTTTAGTCACTCAGTTGTGTCCAACTCTTTGTATCCTGCCAGGCTTCTCTGTCCGGGAGATTCCCAGGCAAGAATACTGGAGTGGGTTTCTGTTTCCTTCTCCAGGTGATCTTCCCAACCAAGGGATTGAACCTGGGTCTCCTGCATTGTCAGGCAGATTTTTTTACCAGAGTCACCAAGGAAGCCAAGAAGTAGGAGCTGTTTTTTATTACTGTTTCTCTTCCCTTAGCTGTAATGGGTTTTATCCATGGCCTGGGGGTGGCAGTGTTTGTTTTGCTTCCCTTAGAATCTTTCGACTTTTCTTCTTCAGGAGATATAAGAAAGAAGAATTCCAGTGGGAATTTGTATCTTTCCACAGAAGCTATTTTTCTTCTCCGCTAGGCTTGCAAGATAAGTAAAGCTATGTCTAGACTATGGGTCTCTAATCAGTCTTTCTTGAGAACATATAGTGAAGTGTGTGGAAAAGAGCCTTCAAGTGGTTGTCAGTTCTTCTTGTGTTCATAAAGTTCCATATTTCTATATGGACTAGCACACTCAGCTTTTATCCATTTATTTATAATTTCAGCTGAACATTTCTTCCAACTTGTATGGCATTTTGCACCTGTTACAGGCAAGCCAATAATCCTATTTACTTTTCCCTTGGAGATTCCTCTTTTTCAGATTTTAAGTTATGTGATTGTCAGGAAACTTCATGAAGTTAATGGAGTAACTAAAATACTTTGATCTTAAAAATAATTAACCAGTTGTTTTGATTAGTGTTACAGTAGGAATGATGCACTTTTCAACTTTCTACGCTCAAGCCAAAGCCAATAGTGACAATTACATGAATTTGGTAATTTCAAGTAATATATGAGTTAGAAATGAGTGAAGTAACATGAATGTGTCAAGACACTTAGAAAGATTGTGTCATTTTATTTAATTGGTTTATTTGGGGTCATTTTATTTAGCATGTGTATTTTAGTAAATAAGTAACTGTTAGTCACTCAGTCATATCCAACTCTTTGCAACTCCATGGACTGTAGTCCACTAGGCTCCTCTGTCCCTGGGATTATCCAGGTAAGAATACTGGAGTGGGTTGTCATGCCCTCCTCTGGGGGATCTTCCCAACCCAGGGATCAAACCTGTTGAACTTCATCTCCTGAACTGGCAGGTGTGTCTTCACCACTAGCACCATCTAGGAAGCCCAGGTATTTAGGTTGTACCTGTAAAAGAGTGCATGAGTATTTGTGTGTGGAATACTTTGCATTATGTAGAAGGTATTTGATGGACATATGAAATCATAAAATGATGATATTTTTCCATTATAAAAAAGAATCCCAGTGGCTCCCTTTCATCAGACCTAACAAGGCTCCCAGCTCACATACCAAATTGATAATTTTCTTACAGTTACCAAAAAAAAAAAATAATAGAACTTCAGTATATCAACCATTGAATATTTATAGTTCATGGGAACATGAACTTGTAAGAATTTTAAATAGAAATCATTATGAAAATCCTAACCTCAATATTCATAATGCAGCATAAGCTATTATGTTTATGGTCTCTGTTTTTAATATTGTGGATTACCCCCTCCTTTTTTCAAAAGAAAGCCTACTTGCTTGTTCTGATAAATTCAGCATAAAATTTCTTTAGAGAAATATTCATAACATTTTAAAGATGAGTCTTTGCTTTGAATATTTAATAATACTTTTAAAGTTTGTAAAATTGAATAAATTAATGCATTTCTATCATAAAAATAAAAGATTACATATTCTGAGTATGTTGAAAAGTCTGATGACAGGAATAATTTGGGGCACACATGTTGGGCCTGCTTTCTTGCCATGGGTGGTTCTAATAAAAACTATTTAAATCTGAAACTTCTGGTTTTTATTCCAGAAGTGGAAATATTAGAATTAAATAGCTTGTATCCTCTCTCTCTCATGTTATACAATACAAGATGTATATAATAGGGCCCAGCTTGGATTGGAATTTTGTCTATTAATGAAAACAAAATCTTATTATTCAAAGAAAAAAATATGTGCAATAGCATAAAAGAGAAATATACAATGAAAATTAAGGATTTTTTCTGATGAAAAAAATAAACCTCTTCTCTACTCTTTTAAAACTTTCTATTGAAGTTTAATCAACATCCAAAAATGATCACATATGAATGTACAACTTGATAAGTTTTCTAGCTAAATAGCCTTGCCTAATTACTCTGAGATAAAAATCCTGAAACAAAACAAACAAATGAATACCCCAGATAATTACCAATACTACAGAGGTTTCTCTTTACTTCCAGTCACTCCATCTGTGAGTGTAACCTCTTCCCTGATTTCTAACAGCATAGGTTAATTTTGTGTGTCTTTGTACTATATCTGAATGACATCTTGGTGTTTGTGTGTGTGTGTTTCTTTATGACTTAGTGTGCTCAAAATTCTGTGTGTGTGAAATTTATCTATATTGTTCTATATTGTTGATAATTACCCATTCTCATTGTTACAGTATGGCATTTTGTTCTGTGAATATAGCACACTTAACTCAATGACAGGAACCTGGGTAATTGTCATTTTTGTGGATTATAAGTGCTGCTGTGAATATTCTCATACATATCTTTGGCAAACATATGCACTTTATGGCAGGTATAAGTCTAGGAGTAAAGTTGTTGGGTTACCAGCTGTGTACCTTTTTAGCTTTGATAGATTCTGCCAAGCAGACTTACAAAATGGTTTTACTAATCGCTACTCCCACCAGCAGGTAATAAGAGATTCAGGCATCGCAAACCCTTAATACTTTATATTTTCCATCATTTTACTGTAATTATTCTAGTGTGTATTTTATGGTATCACATCGTGCTTTTTATCTACATTTTCTGCTATATAATCTCAATGCAAATGAATATATTTTATATTTTTTGGTAATTTGGATATCCTCTTTTGTGAAATGTCTTCTTACAGCTTTTGTTTATTTATTGGATAGCTCTGATTTTCTTAATGGTTTTTAGAAAACTGATATGTTCTAGAAACTAGTCCTTTGCTGATTATATATAATTAATGTCTTCTCTTATACTGTGAACTCTTTTCCATGTTATAAATGTGCTGTTACTGCTGCTGCTAAGTCACTTCAGTCATGTCGATGTTGTGGGAGCCCATAGATGGCAGCCCACCAGGCTTCCCCGTCCCTAGGATTCTCCAGGCAAGAACACTGGAGTGGGTTGCCATTTCCTTCTCCAGTGCAGGAAAGAGAAAAGTGAAAGTGAAATCACTCAGTCATGTCCGACTCTTAGCAACCCCATGGACTGCAGCCCACCAGGCTCCTCTGTCCATGGGATATTCCAGGCAAGAGTACTGGAGAGGGGTACCATTGCCTTCTCCAGTTATAAAGGTGACTTCTGGTAAATTGTTGTTGTTCAGTCACTCAGTCATGTCCAACTCTTTGCTACTCTGTGGACTGCAGCATGCCAGGCTTCTCTGTCCCTCACCAAAATAGAAATTCTTAAATTTAAAAAGGTTTTAAACTGTAACAATTCTGAAATATAATCTGGTCAAAAAGCTTCTGAAAACAGATTTGTAGTAAAAAATACTTGCTGACATAAGAAGGAACTGTTGAAACAAACAAAAGCTACTTACTCTGGGTATATTATGTTTCAAACAATATTACAGGCTTCACCAAAGACATAGAGAGGAAATCTGTTATTTGTTCTTTTTTCATGTTGTGTGTATACACATATGCAATTGTCATAAAGTGCAATGCCAACTAGCAAAAGAATAGAATAATAGTGGAGATCAGATAGTAATCTAGGAGATCAGAGTTGAGATCAGGATATGAAGTGAAGTTGCTCAGTCGTGTCCAACTCCTTGTGACCCCATGGACTGTAGCCTACCAGGCTTCATCCAAGGGATTTTCCAGGCAAGAATACTGGAGTGGGTTGCCATTTCCTTCTCCAGAGGATCTTCCCAACCCAGGGATCGAACCCGGGTCTCCCACATTGCAGGCAGACACTTTACCATCTGAGCCACCAAGGAAATGTGTAACTAAATAAAGAATAGTGGCAAGAGAATCCTCAGCATAGACTGAGCACTTGAAGGCCCCTAAGGCAAAGAGAAGCTTGTTATTCAGAAGGTCACTTTGGTTGGAGTAAAGGAAGGGAAGCAGGACATGAGTCTGAAAAAAGTGGGTAAGACAAGGTTAAGTTTCTATAAATCATGTCAATAAACCTAAACTTTATATTAAGAGCTATGAGAGGGTCTTTAAGGGTTTGGCAAAGAAAATAAACAGTGTTAAGAGAGAGGGATAGGGAAGGTAGACTACAGTAAGATAAAGTCAAAACTTAATGTATGGCAAACCCAATAGAGTATTGTAAAGTTAAATTTAAAAATAAATAAATAAATAAATTAAAAAAAAAAAAAAACAGCTTAATGTAGATGCAGCCATGTAGGACTGTCTAAGCAGTTATAAGGACTTTTGACTTTACTCTCAGTGAGAGGAGGAGCCATTGAAAGGATATTTATACAACATTCTGGTTGCAGTGTTGATAGAAATCAGGGAGAAATCTACAGTCACTGAGATAAGAGATGATGATGACCCAGACTACATGGTTACAATAATTGATAGAAGGATATGATTCTAGATGTATTTTTTAAAGGAGAGCCAAACATTATTTGTGTTATGATGTAAAACAAAGAGAGAAGTCATGAATGAATTTATGGTTCTTAGCCAACTGGAAAGTTGCCACTAATTCATATTGGGATGGCTATAAGTAAAGTAGATTTGAGAGAAAGGTGATGAAGACATTAGGCCTCCCAGGAGAAGTGTCATGAAAGCAGTTGATACTTAAGTTTGGAAGTTAGATGAGAAACCTAAGATGATGGTATTATTTTGGAACTCATGAATATATAAATGCTATTTAAAGCCATTAGACTAAATAAAATCACTAAGGAAGTATCTATAGGCAGAAAAGAAGGAAGACAAAACACTGAGCTTGGGGCATTTCAGTATTAAGAGTATGGAAAGAAAATGATAGCACAGCAAATGATACTGAAAAGAAGTGGCTACAGAGGAAGTGAGAAAACTAATAGTGTGCAATATTCTCAGATGGCTCTAGTGATGAAGAACCCCCCTGCTAAGCAGGAGACATAGGAAACACAGGTTCGATCCCTGGGTCAGGAAGATCCCCTGGAGGAGGGCATGGCAACCTACTCCAGTATTTTTGCCTGAAGAATCCCATGGACAAAGGATCCTGGCAGTCTACAGTTCATGGGATCACGAAGAGTCAGATACAACTGAAGCAACTTAGCATGCATGCATTTCTCCATACAAGTTAAAATAAACTATTTAAGAAAGACTGAGTAATCATCTATGTCAACTATTGCTGATGATAGCACTAAAATGACTGAAATTTAACCTTTGGATTTAATAGGTTGGGTCATTATTGATGTTAACAAGAGAAGCTTCATGATAAAAACCAGACTTAAATGGTGATGGAGTTGATTGTAGGAAAGTTTCTGGAAACAGTATTAAAATCTTATGGTGTTTTCCTATAAGAAAGAAAAAATAAATGTGGTAGAAGCTAGATGCAAGAGGGAGAGCAGTGCAAAACATTTTATATCAGGAAAAATAATAACACTATGTCAATGGGTTCATTTTTCATTCTAACCCCAAAGAATGGTAATGCCAAAGAATGTTCAAGCTACCATACAATTGTGTTCATTTCCCATGCTATAGTAGCAAGGTTATGCTCAAAATCCTTCAAGCTAGGCTTCAACAATACATGAACCAAGAATTTCCAGATGTACAAGCTGGGTTTTGAAGAGGCAGAGGAACCAGAGATCAGATTACCATCATTTGTTGGGTCGTGGAGAAAGCAAGAGTGTTCCAGAAAAAATATCTACTTCTGGCTCACTGATTGTGCTAAAGCCTTTGACAGTGTGGATCACAGCAAACTGTGGAAAATTCCTAAGGAGATGAGAGTACCAGACTACCTTACCTGTCTTCTGCAAAGTGTCTGTGCAGGTCACAAAGCTAGTTAGAACAGGATATGGAGCAACTCACTGGTTAAGAATTGGGAAGGTAGGATGACAAGGCTGTATATTGTAATTTACACGCATAATACATCATGAGAAATGCCAGCCTGGATGTATCACAAGCTAGAATCAAGATATCCAGGAGAAATATCAACAATCTCAGATATGCAGATGATACAAAATAAATGGCAAATGTGAAGAGGACCTAAAGAGCCTCTGGAAGAGAGTGAAAGAGGAGAGTGAAAAAACTGGCTTGAAATTCAACATTCAAAAAACTAAGATCATGGTATCCAGTTCCATCAGTTCAGTTCAGGTCAGTTGCTCAGTCATGTCCAACTCTTTGCAACCCCATGGACTGCAGCATGCCAGGCTTCCCTGTCCATCACCATCCAGCACTTCAATCATGGCAAATGGAAGGAGAAAAGTAGAAGCAGTGACATGTTTTATTTTCTTGGGCTCCAAAATCAATGTGGATGGTGACTGCAGCCATGATATTAAAATACACTTGATCCTCGGAAGGAAAACTATGACAAATCTAGAAAATGTATCAAAAAACAGATATATCACTTTGCTGTTGAGTGTCCTATATAGTCAAAGCTGTGGTTTTTCCAATAGTTATGTATAGATGTGAGGGTTGGATCATAAAAAAGGCTGAGTGCCAAAGAATTGATGTTTTCAGATGGTGGTACTGGAGAAGACTCTTGAGAGTCCCTTGGACTGCAAGGATATCAAACCAATCAATCCTAAAGGAAATCAACCCTAAATATTCATTGGAAGAACTGATGCTGAAGCTGAAGCTCTAATACTCTGGCCACCTGATGCAAAGATTCAACTCATTGGAAAACACCCTGATGCTGGGAAAGATTGAAGGCAAAAGATGAAGGGGGATGAAGTGGAGGAGATGGTTAGATAACATCAGTGACTCAGTCAACATGAATTTGGACAAACTCTGGGAGACAGTGAAGAACAAAGGAGCCTAATATGTTACAGTCCATAAGGTAAAAAAGAGTCAGACATGGCTTATTGAGTGAACAAAAACAATGGGTTCATGGTAGAAGTTAAAAAAAAAAAATGAAAGAAAGAAACACTGATGTGAAGGAAATTTTGGAGAATACCTGGAGAGAAATGCCTCAGCAGGTGAAAGGCTTCAATGACAAATGTTGTATTAAGACTGGTTTATCTAGACACTTGGAAACTGATCTACAGGTAGCAGAAATGAACGTGTGTGGTGGGGCTATAATTGCTGTTGAGTGTGTTGATATATTTGTTGAGAACAGGAAAGAATTCTCTTCTGATTGCTTTGATTTTCTCACTAAAGCTAAAGATCATCAGCTGAGAGTTATAAAAATAATCATCCAGAATAGTGAGGAAAAAGTATGGATTGTATTCTTATAATATGACTGACTTCAGCCAGTTAGAGGCACTAGCAGAATTGAAAGATAAAGGGGTCAGAACTTTTAGTCCTCTAATCCCCTGCTGCTATTGCTAGGAATTGTGTTTTTGTTGGATAGACTTTCTTGCAGCTATGGATCTTCCAAAATCTGGGAACTGCTCTTTTTTGCTTACCACTTCCAGTCTAAAGATGGTAATAACTTTCCATTCTCTGCTAGCCCTGGGGTACTCCATATCCTTTGTTGGTTTACTTAAAGGAAAAATGGTGCCTACATTAAGCTTTTCTTAATTACTCCATTAGTGTGTGCCATCTGTTTTCTGATTAAGAGAATAATTGGTACCAGGAGTAGCCCCAGGGAAAGAAACTTAAAAAAATTAAGACTGTGGGATTTTATTGTTTTGCATTTTTTATAAGCACGTGAATATCCTTCTTTAAGGGTGTGGATAATAATGGACAAGTTTTGACATCTCAATTCCAAAAAATGGTCACCAACAGAAAAAACTTGAAGTGCCTATGCAAGGCAAAGTTTAGTGATCAAGTGTCTGTGAAAGTGAAGCCACTCAGTCGTGTCTGACTCTTTGTGACCCCATGAACTGTAGCCTACCAGGCTTCTCCATCCATGGGATTTTCCAGGCAAGAATACTGGAGTAGGTTACCATTTCCTTCTCCAGGGGATCTTCCCAACCCAGGGATCGAACCCGAGTCTCCTGCATTGGAGGCAGGTGCTTTAACCTCTGAGCTACCAAATATAGTGACAATAGAAGCTACATGGATTGTAAAATGAGGTATCTCCTCTGAAGATCCTAGAATGCCAACAGCAACAACAAAACATCACTGATTGCCTTGGACACTAATTTCAGTATTCAGATGGAAAGGTAGTTTTAAGAGTGTCTTATGTCCTGAAGAAATAAGATCAAGTTCAGGGCCTAATCATAACCAAAGTAGAATTATATACCTTTACCTTATCAAATGTGCAATTCTACTATAACTCTATGCTGAGAAAAAGGTATGGTTATGAAAGAGTGGGAGTTGGAATATAGTATGGGACCATTAGGGGAGAAACAGATACAGGTGAGAAATTTGAATCCTCAAAAGCCCTGAGATTTCCTGTTAATAAAAATAGATTCTTTTACATAAGCTGCAGCAAGTTGTGTTTCAGTGACATGCCAGTTATCCTTAGGCCTAACGCCCAATTCTTTTATGGAGATCTAAATGCCAAACTAGTCTTAATGGAGAAGTACAAATACTAAACTTGAAATAGCTTATCCTCAGAAAGATCAGTAGAATCTTGCCAATGTGTATCATTAAAAGTCTTAAAAGCATGACTGAGAGGGATTCTAAGGTTGCTAGACCAAGTAATGTGAAATGTGTGATCAGTATGGGTTGAATTTATTGAAATAAGTACACTTATTCAGCATTTATGCTTTGCATTGATTTAAGCACTGAACGTAAATGTTGATAGTATTTTCAGTTCAGTTCAGTTCAGTCGCTCAGTCATGTCCAACTCTTTGCAACCCCATGAACTGCAGCATGCCAGGCCTCCCTGTCCATCACCAACTCCCAGAGTTAACCCAAACTCATGTCCATTGAGTCAGGGATGCCATCCAACCACCTCATCCTCTGTCATCCCCTTCTACTGCCTTCAATCTTTCCCAGCATCAGAGTCTTTTTAAGTGAGTCAGCTCTTCACATCAGGTAGCTAAAGTATTGGAGTTTCAGCTTCAACATCACTCCTTCCAATGAACACCCAGGACTAATCTCCTATAGGATGTAATGGTTGGATCTCCTTGTTGTCCAAGGGACTCTCAAGAGTCTTTTTCAACACAACAGTTCAAAAACATCAATTCTTCAGTGCTCAGCTTTTTTTTAATAGTCCAACTCTCACATCCATACATGACCAATGGAAAAACCATAGACTTTACTAGACAGAACTTTGTCGGCAAAGTAATGTCTCTGCTTTATAATATGATGTCTTTTTTCCAAGGAGCAAGCGTCTTTTAATTTCATGGCTGCAGTCACCATCTGCAGTGATTTTGGAGCCTCCCANTAGGCACAGTACATTTTTTGTTGGTATCTGAATAGGATATATTTTTTCCTACTGCATTTTCTCACTGGTAGCTCTTGGGATGCTGAAATTTTACTGCTATTTGTATGTTACTATTTTACACAATAATCTTGAACTTTCTTACTGGCTCTAATAATTTATCTATCTTGTATTTTCTCTATAGTTAGTCACATTGGTTGTAGACTTTTTCTCTCTTTTTCTTAAACATCATTTATTCTTCTGCCGGTGCTGGCTTCAAGCCTTTCAGTCTAGCTACTTTAATAACATTGCTTTCATTTTTTTTTAACAGGTTAATATCTTTAACATATAACAAGCTCATACAAATTCATCAGACCCCAATACATAAGAGCAGAGGACATGACAACCCACAAAAGAAATATAATTGCCTAACGTGAAAAGATGTTCTAGTTTGCCAGAATTGTTTTCTTTTAATGGTGCCTACTTCTAGTTAAGACAAGAGGAACGGCTATAAATTCATGACAGTGACATAACACTGCCTTTAAAAATATATCTTAAAAATAGAAAAATATGTTAAAGCAAAAATTTAAAGTGCAAAGATGACAGAGACAGCAAACACAGTGAGGTGATCTTTGGATAACTTTAGCTGAGAAATACTGCCTAAGTTATAATGCATTTATTCTGAAAAGAATCTTAGGGATAAGAATCCCATTTTTTGGTTCAATCTTTCACTTCATTTATAAAATGTGTAAACTGAAACTGAGAGGGTAAATAACTTCCTTAAGGGCATGCAGCCCCCATGATCACAGCCCAAGTTCCATGACTCTCTTGCCAATATTTTTCTGTCTCTTTTACTTCTATTGTTTATCATCTTGAAATACTTTTTTATTCTTCTTACTCCCACCCCACTATTTCCAATTTACTATCCTAATTAAGAGTTTCTTAAGGGCAGCACTATTGACATTTTGAGTCAGATAATTCTTTAGTTGTGGGGACTGTCCTGTGCCATAAAGAATGTTGAGAAGCATTCCTGGCTTCTACCCACTAGAATCCATTAGCATCCTCACTTCCGATGGTGACAACCAGAAATATCTTCAGTGCTTCCTGGGAGGCAAAAATTCCTCCAACTGGGTTGTCACTGCTCTGAAGCAGTGCTTTTTTATTTCTATAAAATATTAGGCCCTTCTGGTACTTCTGGTTTGTAGATCATACATTGAATAAAACTGCTCTGAACTACAAAGTCTAACCATTGTTTCCTTCCATTTTTGGAGAATTGTGCTTATCAGAGATGAAATGCAAATTAACACTCCATTCAGGACAACATTTGCTATTAATGAAATTAAATCTCCTATGTGGAAGATGCAGATTCCAGTATCAAAATTTCAGAAGCAAATTTTTCCTGAAGTGGGTAGAGACCACACACATAACTTTACCTCCTACACTTGGCAAACTAGAAATCAACTGGAGAAACTAAGAGGAAATTATCAAAAATAATCATTTCACTATTTATCTTGGGGAAAAAAATGTAATGTGCCTCATCTCCGTGTTCAGCAAGCACAGTCTGAGAAAAGTTTGTAGAATGAGTACAAGTGAAGTGAATAACTCCTTAATGTGTTGTTGCAATTGCAAAGGCTGGGATGAGCTCAGACTCTTTCTAGGCAGTAGAATAACCATTTTTAATTGCTTAAGAGAGCTTCCTGGGAAAGCTGCACTTTAGCAAGGGTTTGGAGGCTGTGTATAAGCAGAAAGGGTTGTAATGCTGCCCTAAATGTCTTCAATTATACATAAAAGAGTGGGTTTTCTATCACAATCCAGCAAAAAAGCTTTTCTTGGGCTCTTGGGGAATTTTTGTGCATTAAGGATTAAAACTTCCCTGGATCTTTTGGGCCAATGAAGGTACAAACTGCTCTTGGTAAGGGAAAAGTTTCTCTATGGTTCTTTCGAATAAGAGTGAAAGTGGGTTTTAAAAATTCAGAACCACAGTCAGTAGAGCCCATATTTGACCTAATCTTTCTTCTTTCTCTTTCTTTTCTCTATTGGATGCTTCCTCCCCTGTTCCTCTTTCCATTTTCCTCTTTCTGTGCCTTTGATCTTTTTCCAAAGTGAATACAATGAGGCACGCAGAGTTTTGGATACAATGAGGCACACACAGAACAGTTTTATGATTCGTACTCTAAGGTGCTCTGCTTGTGCTCTTATTTCCCTTACAAAAACCAGACAAAGCAGCGCGGTTCCAGGAAATGGATGTGAAATCATCAGCTGTAAGAGTTTTCAGCCATACAGTACTGGTTGACACCGGATGACTTTCTTCAGGTGACCAAAGTTTGGGAAGAGCAGAATTCAGGCAAAGAAGAAAGAAGGTTCCCCAATACTAGGACTAGCAAAATAATGTGATGAATTCTCTACTTTCTGAAAGTTACCTGGAACAGACTGCTTACATCAGGAAGGTCAGGCTGGATAAACCTAACCTTTTCCTGGCTGCTCACCAGAATTACCTGAGGGAGATTTCCTAAAGAAGCAAATGATTTTTCAGCCTTGGGGTTCAAATCTTAGCACCTCTATTAAAAAAAAAAATCCTCCCTTGAGATGCACATGAAGTCAACCTGGCTCTGGTCCCAAAAGGCATTTGGAACCAATAAATTGGCAGAACTGAAAGGTTCCTTAGAAGAGCCTGAGGACTCCCTCAGAGCCTCTCTGAATTTAGGCACCATTTTAGGTCAAGGGTCATGTACATCAGATGGTGGATAATGGTTGTAGCCAACAGAATGTAGCCAAAAGTGGCACGGCACATGCCTGGATGAGTCAAATCCCTGTCCCTCACTTCCTTCTTGAGTGGTCTCAGATGAGTCATCTAGTCTTTCTGAACCTGTTTTCTTGCCTGTAAAATGGTACCATCCCTAAGAAGGTTGCTGTAGGGATTAGAGGAGGAAATGCATGTAAAGTGCCTAGCAGGGTACCTGACACATGATAAGTGTTAAGTACTGGGAATTCAAAAAAGACAAAGTTATTTTTATCAGGACGACTTGAGATGCTTCAAGTTAGAGGATGAAGCTTAAGAGTAGCCATGATCTAAGTCTAAACTCATGAAAGGAATAATGGAGAAGTTACTTGTTTACAAGAACAAATATCCTTTCACTCTTGTTCTTACCTCAGGGCTTTTGCATATTCTGTTCCCTTCAGCTGGATTGTATCTCTGATCCTCACATGGTTTTCAATTACATTTTTTCAATTATTATTGCTATTATTTACTTAGCATCTATCTTCCCCACTAACACATAAGCTTCATGGTAGCAGAAACCTCCTTTCACTGCTGTACATGAGGTCTAGAACAATGCCTAGCACATAGTAAACAGTCAGTACATACTGATCAGATGAAAGAATACTGAATGAATAAATCTTGGTCAAAATAATAAATGATTAAAATATGAAGCAATAAATGAGTATAAAAGCCACAACTTTTTTTTTTTTTAATATATAAAGGAGCAAGGGTATCTAGACTGCAGCCATGAAATTAAAAGACGCTTACTCCTTGGAAGGAAAGTTATGACCNCCTCCCAAAATAAAGTCAGCCACTGTTTCCACTGTTTCCCCATCTATTTGCATGAAGTGATGGGACCGAATGCCATGATCTTCGTTTTCTGAATGTTGAGCTTTAAGCCAACTTTTTCACTATCCTCATTCACCTTCATCAAGAGGCTCTTTAGTTCTTCTTTGCTTTCTGCCATAAGGGTGGTGCCATCTGTATATCTGAGGTTATTGATATTTCTCCCAGCAATCTTGATTCCAACTTGTGCTTCATCCAACTCAGCATTTCTCATGATGTGCTCTGCACAATTTAAATAAGCAGGGTGTTGAATTAATGCCAGACATATAGTCAATGAAATTGAGATGCTAAAATTTGGTAGTGTGAACAGGAAAGGTGCCCCAAGGCTCAAAGAATGTTGGAATGAATATGCTACGTGAAATCTACTTTGTCAATTCCTAGCTCTCATTCCTTTCCTGTCCTAGGGGACATAATTTTACCCAAGCCCTCTTAGAAACTCTGTGACTGTCTTTTATTAAGCTGGAGATGATGATAGTTGGTACTATTATGAAATTGGACTCCCCAACTTCCATGTGTGTAGTAGAACTTTGATATGCTACAGTAATAGAAATGCTTACTTGTTAGCAAAAGTAAATAAATAATTAAATTACCTTAATAAAATTTAGAGAGAGGTGACAATCAGAGTACTATCCCAAGCAAAAGTATTAGGTTGGCCAAAAAGTTCATCCATTTTTCTTTTTCCTATATGATCATACTAAAGTTCCCAATGAAATTTTTGGCCAAGCCAATACATAACTGATTGATCAAAGGATCTCTAAGATTAACAGGTGGTGAGACTGTTAAGGTGCACTTTGATCTATGTAAATGGGAAAGTTCTAGGTCTGGTGAACAGAAGCCTGATTCAAATTGTTGCAGTGAGTTTATGTTCTCTTACTCACATTTTGGGAGTTCCAGCTGGCTCAGTGGTAAATAATTCACTTGCCAATACAGGAGACACTGGTTCAATCCCTAGATCAGGAAGATATTCTGGAGTAGGAAATGGCAACCCACTCCAGTATTTTTGCCTGGGAAATCTCAAGGGCAGAGGGGCCTGGTGGATCACAGTCCATGGGGTCACGAAGAGTCAGACATGACTGAGCAGGCACACATCACACCACACTCAAGTTCTAGATTTAAGACATTTAACAGAAGACACAGGTAACTCCCACTTTTTGAAAGTTTGCATTATACTACTCCACTTATACAAAACACATTAGTACAGTAACAGCTTTTTTAATAAAAGTAAAAATCCTCTTTGGATTTCTTTCAGCTAGCAAAAACAGGTACTAATGTAGGTCTTTCTTAAAGGTGATGTGGCCTAATGCAAACTTTCAGAAAGTGGGAAATAACTTTTCCCTTTATGCCACTTTGGTTCACAGTGGGTTTCACAGAAATGCTCTACTTTAGGGTGACTGGGAAAACTGTTTTTTGTTTATGGAGAAAGCCAGCTGACCTTGAAGAAACATTCTTTAATGCAGCCACAAAGGAATCATCCCCACATTTTCTCCCAAAGATACATGCAGCAATTTATGAAAGTGTGCACAGGACAAAAAGAAAAACTCTGCCTTTGAGTTTTGTAGACATTGGCTCCAGATAGACACAAATCCTTAGTGACTTGAAACACATAGGACTGATTTGGGGCTTATAGAGATTAGAAGACAAATGGAATCTTGGTCCAAGTAAAACTCATATTGATTATTTTCCTAGTCCCAGACTAGTGAAAACAGCTATATTTAATGCATAGCAAAATACCCACATTAGTTTCTCTACTGATGAAATGTGCAGTGATAGTGGAAGCTAATGGAACATCTCACTTTCTCCAAATATACTGAAAGCAATACTGCATTCCTAGGGAAATTTCAAACATTGATGCCACCATCAGAATTTGAGGGAAAAAAAAGAGTAGATTCCTACTTTATTTCCACCTACCTCTCCTGTTTGGCCCACACAAAATTCACATAGATGGGTCTTGGGATATGGTTGGATTTTACCAATTTAAGAAGGAGTCATGCCAAAAAAGAGCTACAGTTCAGATGTTGTATACAGTCACTGGTACTAGTACACTGCTGTAGATATTATATTTTTTTCCTCTAATTTCTATCAGCAAATATAATCAGTAGCCATTTGCTTTTACTTGACAAGGAGAACAATTCACGTTTACTGTCTTGCCTGAGGATTTATTTCTGATCTGTTCTCTTTCATAATAGATTTGGTCATTGTGTTGATGATACTGTACTAACTGAACATATCAGGTAGGCAGTAGCAGAAATCCTAAGAAGCACAATTACCTTAGTAAGGCATGTGATTCCTAGGGAATGGGAGATAAACTTCAAAAAATGATTTACCAAATCAGGTGTCAATTATATCTCAATAAATCTGGGCAGGGGTCAAAGTAAAGCACTGACTGACATTCTCACACAAAAGCCTCTGAAAAGTGAGAGACAAGTTGTAGAGCCATTTACAACCGACAAAGAAAGTGGCGCATAATGAAACTCTGGATGTCGAAAATAATATGCATCACATCTACGCGTACAGCTTCAACATTTTGCTAAATCAGAAGATAATTTTTTAATTGGAAACAAAGAAATAAATGCTCTACTCTACCTCAAGGCTGTAGTACAAGCATTCCTGTACTTAGACCTCATACCCAGCAAACTTAATAGTATAAAAAATGTCTGTGGCAGTTGAAAATGCTAGATGGAACTCTTGGCAAATTTCAAAGGGTGATTCTATTATGACAACATCTATCTTCCATTAGAAAAATAAATTTTAGATTTATGCTCAGATTTGATAGTGTTTAAACATTTGACTATCGGAGAAGGCAATGGCACCCCACTCTGGTACTCTTGCCTAGAAAATCCCATGGACGGAGGAGCCTGGTAGACTGCAGACCATGGGGTTATCAGAAACGACTGAGCGACTTCACTTTCTCTTTTCACTTTCATGTATCGGAGAAGGAAATGGCAACCCACTCCAGTGTTCTTGCCTGGAGAATCCCAGGGACAACAGAGCCTGGTGAGCTGCCGTCTATGGGGTCGCACAGAGTTGGACACGACTGAAGTGACTTAGCAACAACCATGTAACTATATGACTTCAAATTCCCATTTTAAAGTGGATGCTATTGAATTAAAATAATCCAAAAAATGAATGTGCACTACAGCATGCAATACTGATTGGAAAATGTCTGACTAGTACAACTGCATAACTGGCTGCTCAGACATCCATATTATGTTATGTGCTTCTATCAAGTGCCACAGCCTTTATTGGGAGAACACTAAAAACAAAGACAAAGAAAAAAGCTCCCCCTTAAGAAGGGACAGAATATTGATTGTCCAAGCCAAACTGAAACAGACAAGTGCAAAGTATTCCCAGTTATGTGCAATGACTGAAAGGCTGACTAGAAAAATGGATGAATGATGACAAGGAGATCTGAATAATGGATATGTGAATGAATCTTTCTGAATGGGTGGAGTGTAAAGGAATTCTCAAGGACATATACTCACTGAATGTCTACTACAAAGCATCTTTTCACTAATTTGATTGATAATATGACCCTTCCTCTGGATGCCGGTCAGCTTTCTCTCCTTGCCACCTTGTGGACATATAAAGACTTTCTATCATGAGAAGACAGCTTTTTGTCCTTATGTAAATATTTTCACATGTCATATACACTTTATACCTTAACAGAGTTTTTTCAGTGCTACCTTATGTGGTCTTAGAAAATGATTTTGATATTGTCATGATATTTACATGTTATTACCTCTATACGAAAACATCGTTTTGTAGCAAATTGCAGTATGGCGATGGCTCATGCCCAGAAAATTTATGGGTTTTATCACAGTTCCTACTCTGTATAGTTTTTGGCTACATAGAACAATGCAATGACCTGATGATACTTTGGTTAAAGTGGCAATTGGGAGATATGCCTTTAAAAACTAGAGAACTTTCCTATAGTGTGTAGCTTATGTGAGAAACTCGGGACCACGAGATAGTGCCTTCTTCCTCATAGTCAGAATTCACTGTTCTAGGAATCACTGGATAGAGGTACAATAGGAATTATCTTGCCCTTAGGAAATGGCAACCCACTCCAGTATTCTTGCCTGGAGAATCCCATGGACGGAGGAGCCTGGTAGGCTACAGTCCACGGGGTCACAAAGAGTTGGACCCGACTGAGCGACTTCACCTTCACCTATGCCTAACTGTATTAAGGAATGCTGTGTACTGTAATGAATGACCCCTTTCATCTGAAATCCATATATTGAAGCACAAATTTTTAGTATGGTTGCATTCAGAGATAGGACACTTTAGGAAGCCGGAATGAAATAATAATGTGTGTGTGTGCTCAGTCGCTTCAGTCATGTTTTCCAACTCTTTGCAACCCTATGGATTATAGCCCACCAGACTTCTCAGTCCATGGGATTCTCTAGGGAAGAATACTGGGGTGGGTTGCTGTGCCCTTCTCCAGGAGATTTTCCTAACCCAGGGATCAAACTTATGTCTCCTATGACTCCTGAATTGCAGACAGTTTTTTTTTTTTTTTTTAATACTGAGCCACCAGGAAACCCTGAAATCATAATGGTGGGGTTCAAATATGATAGGACTGGTGACCTTACGAGAGGATGAGAACTCTTTCCTTCCCTTCTCCTCATCCTTACAAGAGGAAGAGATCTCTCTCCCTCCCTTCTCACTGTCTTTTTCTCCTCTCCCTCCCTGTGTATGTACCAAGGAAAGGCTACACAAGAACACAGCTAGAAGGCAGTCATCTGCAAACCAGGGAGAGAGCCTTCACTGGAACCTGACTATACCAGCACCTTATGCTATGTAATTTATCTCCATTTATGTAATATATTCTGAAATTTTCTTCTCTCTTCTTGAAAAATCCTTATTATTCAGAATAGTCTCAGTTGTAGCCTTTTTAAGGAAATCTTCTGGCTCTCTAGGTCACTCTTGCTACTCTCCCTTCATACATTTATTTATTTAGTATATGTCATTAGCATTATCCTAAGTATGTTATTTTCTAATCACCAGTCTATGAAGCTGTCTTCCCTAAGACCGGTTACCATGTTTTATTCATATTTGTATCCTAAGCCAGAAACACAGTAAGTGGCATTTAGTCGGTTCTCAATAATACTTATGAGATTAAAGTGTCAATAAGTGAACAGAAGGAAAAGGATGAAGTATGATTTTAGGAAGCACAACTGTCAGAAGGCATTGCAAATTGAGATTCCTGGTCTTAGGGACTCTCAGTATATTGGTGTGAGAGTCCTCAAAGTACTGATAAGTGCGAGGACAACTGTACAATACAAGATGTTGAAAGAAAATCTCTCAAGTTCTGTTTCATCTATAGATAAGCTCTAATGCAAAGATTTTTGCAATGGAGGATTCAATATATTCATTAGTAGAAGGTTAACAGAACTGAGAGGATAAGACTATTCTGTAAGAAACAATATCCTAGAAATGCCAGTATACATTTAATATACATTTCTCAGCTGTACCTGTTTCTAGGTATTTCTGAGCCTACAGCAAAACTGTTTTTCAAGGACTACTCCTAGCTTTATATGCCTAGCTAAATGCTGAAGGCAGTTTAAGCAATTAAGGACTCCAGAGAAATTCTCATGAACATTTTAAAGACACTTACCGGCTGAGTTGTCCCTGTTTCCCTTAAACTCCTGATCCAATCTCTTTCCATGCGAAGTTGAGGGTAAATCTAATAGTTCACTACTTATTTTTTTGGAAAGTAGATACAATGAGTTATCTTGATCTGTATTTATGGAACAAGTCAAATTCTGTTCTATAAATTTGCCTTCTGAAAAATTAAGAGGGAGAAATTTATAGGGAAGGTTCTTTTCCTCATAAATGGTTTGACAGTGATGATCTAAATTAAGAAAAACATAGTAGACTTTAGGAAAAAAATCTGAAATAGAACATATGCATTCTAAAATAAACAGATATCTTAAAACCTAACATATAGGAGACATTTAGTATTTGTTGAATGTAAATCCTGGATTAAATTCAATGAAATTAAAAACTAGTGGATGTATTGCTATTAACAGAAACCAGAGGCTTTCTTAACTCTCTTACCCTGGTTTCTTAACTGACTATAGCACATACAGTGATATTAATGTGCTAGATGTAAACCTGCTGACAAGTGACTACTGTGATCAGCTATGAACAGGTAGTTTGGACATACCTGCAGGATTTTTAGGCATGTCCTCTCTGGTTACTGTATTTAGACCTGGCATCTCTTTCAGCTCACGTACTGAATTGGCTTTGTTTTTGAATTGGCATTTTCTGGAGAAATTTTCCTACACTCTGCTCTGAAGTAAATACACTGTTGTGAGAAATATGGTGAGAAATATTTCTTGGGAAGCATTAATTTTCCACTTATCTTATTCCAAAGGATGATGAATCATTATTTGTCTTTAATTTTGACAACCATCTATAATCAAGTAAGCAAATTTATACCTGCAGACACTTCAGCACGCATATATAAAATTTCTTTGAAAATAAGCAGGCCACAACAGCAAAACTGCAGCAGATCAACCAAATTTTTACACTGGAAAAGAAACCGATCTGTTGTCAGCACTGTGCATGGGCATATTCCAACCTTATGGCTATTGGTGACTTACAATTAAGAAAAACATTGTGCAGTATGCAAATACTTGGCCAGTTTTTGGGAGGGTTGAATGTTGGTTGTTATTTAATGCTCTGGAATCTTTTCTATTTTTCCTTCCTGAAAATTTCTGTGGCTACTTCACAATGCAAAATTAAGAACTAGGTTAGCAGGTTTTTTTGAATGGTAGCAAAAACACATACACTTTAATTTTTATGTTAGGTAAAGAAGTTTAAAATATGTAATTGACATATAGGTCAATAGAAGAAGATATGCATTTTATTCACACTTTACTGAGTTTTTGAAAATCAAGATGCCAATCAGTGTTTTATTTTCATGTAAATAAGATAGTTGTTACTCCTTTCTAACTTTTCCTCCATCAAAACCAGGTTTCATCAGGTCTGATGATGAGATGGAATCAAGCAGCTGACAAGTGAAGTAGAATTTTAAATGTGTCCCACATTTGTTTCACTAACCTTTTTTTCTCTAGAGCCTAGTTCATTCCCAGAAAGGGTGCAAATTTCAAAATAGCCATTTGAAACAATATTTGTTTATTTACTTTTATTTTTTTACTTTACAATGCTATATTGGTTTTGCCATACATTGACATGAATCCACCACAGGTGTACATGAGTTCCCAACCCTGAACCCCCTTCCATTACCCTCCCCATATCATCTCTCTGGGTCATCCCAGTGCACCAGCCCCAAGCATCCTGTATGCTATATCAAACCTAGACTAGCGATTCATTTCTTACATGATAGTATATATCTACCTAAAGAAACTAAAGACCTATATATATAAAACTATAAAACACTGATGAAAGAAATAAAAGAGGACACTAATAGATGGAGAAATATACCATGTTCATGGATTGGAAGAATCAATATTGTGAAAATGAGTATACTACCCAAAGCAATCTACAGATTCAATGCAGTCCCTATCANAAAACTACTAGAGCTAATCAATGAATATAGTAAAGTTGCAGGATATAAAATCAACACTCAGAAATCCCTTGCATTCCTATACACTAATAATGAGAAAGTAGAAAAAGAAATTAAGGAAACAATCCCATTCCCCATAGCAACACAAAGAATAAAATACTTAAGAATATACCTACCTAAAGAAACTAAAGACCTATATATCGAAAACTATAAAACACTGATGAAAGAAATAAAAGAGGACACTAATAGATGGAGAAATATACCATGTTCATGGATTGGAAGAATCAATATAGTGAAAATGAGTATACTACCCAAAGCAATCTACAGATTCAATGCAATCCCTATCAAGCTACCAGCGGTATTCTTCACAGAACTAGAACAAAAAATTTCAAGAGTTGTATGGAAATACAAAAAACCTTGAACAGCCAAAGCAATTTTGAGAAAGAAGAATGGAACTGGAGGAATCAACATGCCTGACTTCAGGCTCTACTACAAAGCCACAGTCATTAAGACAGTATGGTACTGGCACAAAGACAGAAATATAGATCAATGGAGCAAAATAGGAAGCTCAGAGAAAAACCCACACACCTATGGACACCTTATCTTCGACAAAGGAGGCAAGAATATACATTGGAGTAAAGATAATCTCTTTAATAAGTGGTGCTGGGAAAACTGGTCAACCACTTGTAAAAGAATGAAACTAGATCACTTTCTAACACCACACACAAAAACAAACTCAAAATGGATTAAAGATCTAAATGTAAGACCAGAAAGTGTAAAACTCCTAGAGAAGAACATAGGCAAAACATTCTCCAACATAAATCACAGCAGGTTCCTCTATGATCCACCTCCCAGAATACTGGAAATAAAAGCAAAAATAAACAAATGGGATCTAATTAAAATCGAAAGCTTCTGCACAACAAAGGAAACTATAAGCAAGGTGAAAAGACAGCCTTTGGAATGGGAGAAAACAATAGCAAATGAAGAAACCGACAAACAATTAACCTCAAAAATATACAAGCAACTTATGCAGCTCAACTACAGAAAAATAAACGACCTAATCAAAAAATGGACCAAAGAACTAAATAGGCAATTCTCCAAAGAAGACATATGGATGACTAACAAACACATGAAAATATGCTCAACATCACTTATTGTCAGAGAAATGCAAATCAAGACCACAATGAGGTTCCATTTCACACCGTTCAGAATGGCTGCAATCCAAAAGTCTGCAAGCAATAAATGCTGGAGAGGATGCGAAGAAAAGGGAACCCTCTTACACTGTTGGTGGGAATGCAAACTAGTACGGCCACTATGGAGAACAGTGTTGAGATTCCTAAAAAATTGCAAATAGAACTGCCTTATGACCCAGCAATTCCATTGCTGGGCATACACATCGAGGAAACCAGAATTGAAAGAGACCCATGTTCCCCAATGCTCATTGCAGCACTGTTTATAATAGCCAGGACATGGAAGCAACTTAGATGTCCATCAGCAGATGAATGGATAAGCAAGCTGTGGTACATATACACAATGGAGTATTACTCAGCCATTAAAAAAGAATACATTTGAATCAGTTCTAATGAGATGGATGAAACTGGAGTCTATTATACAGAATGAGGTTCGCCAGAAAGAAAAACACTAACACATATATATGGAATTTAGAAAGATAGTAATGATGACCCTGTATGTGAGACAACAAAAGGGACACAGACGTATAGAACGGACTTTTGGCTCTGAGGGAGAGGGAGAGGGTGGGATGATTTGGGAGAATGGCATTGAAGCATGTATACTATCATGTAAGAAACGAGGCNCAAACCTAAAGGAAATCAACCCTGAATATTCATTGGAAGGACTGATGCTGAAGCTGAAGCTCCAATCCTTTGGCCACCTGATGCAAAGAACTAACTCACTGGAAAAGACCCTGATGCTGGGAAAGATTGAAGGCAGGAGGAGAAGAGGACGACAGAGGATGAGATGGTTAGATAGCATCACCCACTCAATGGACATGAATCTGAGCCAACTCCAGGAGATGGTGAAGGATAGGGAAGCCTACTAATGTGCAGTCCATGTGATCACAAAGACTCTGACACTACTTAGCAACTGAACAACAAATTGCTGATTAACAATGTTGTGGTAGTTTCAGGTGAACAGCGAAGGAACTCAGCCATACATACACAAGTATTCATCCTCCCCAAAGCCCCTTCCCATTCAGGCTGGCACATAACATTGAGCAGAGTTCCATGTGCTTTACAATAAATAGGTCCTTGTTGGTTATCCATTTTGAATACAGCAGTGTGTACATGACCTTCCCAAACTCCTTAACTATCCCTTCCCCTCAGCAACCATAAGTTAATTTTCTAAGTCTGGGATTCTAAGTTAATCTCTGTCATTTCTTTTTAGATTCCACATGTAATGGATGCCATACAATATTTCTCCTTCTTTGTGTGACTTCCTTCACTCAGTGTGACACTCTCTAGGTCCATCCATGTTGCTGCAAATGGCATTATTTCACTCTTTTTAATGAAAAAGAAAGCCACTCAGTCATGTCCAACTCTTTGCAACCCCATGGACTGCAGCCTGCCAGGCCCCTCTGTCCTTGGAATTCTCCAGACAAGAATACTGGAGTGGGTAGCCATTCCCTTCTCCAGGGGATCTTCCCAACCTAGGGATCCAACTCAGGTCTCCAACCCAGGTCTCCCACATTGCAGGTGGATTCTTTACCATCTGAGCCCCAGGGAAGCCCATTCTTTTTAATTACTGAGTAATATTCCATTGTCTATATGTACCACATCTTCTTTATCCATTTCTCTGTCAAATCTCCACCTACTTAGTTCAGTTCAGCTCAATAAATTAGCTGTGTCCAATTCTTTGCAATCCCATGGACTGCAGCACGCCAGGCTTCCCTCTCTATCACCAACTCCTGGAGCNTGTACCACATCTTCTTTATCCATTTCTCTGTCAAATCTCCACCTACTTAGTTCAGTTCAGCTCAATAAATTAGCTGTGTCCAATTCTTTGCAATCCCATGGACTGCAGCACGCCAGGCTTCCCTCTCTATCACCAACTCCTGGAGCTTACTCAAACTCATGCCCATTGAGTCAGTGATGCCATCCAACCATTTCATCCTCTGTCGTCCCCTTCTCCTCCCATCTTCAATCTTTCCCAGCATCAGGGTCTTTTCAAATGAGTCAGTTCTTCGCATCAGGTGCCCAAAGGATTGGAGCTTCAGCTTTAGCATCAGTCCTTCCAGTGAATATTCAGGACTGATTTTCTTTAGGATGAACTGGTTGGATCTCCTTGCAGTTCAAGGGACTCTCAGGAGTCTTCTCTAACACTACAGTTCAAAAGCAATAATTCTTCGGCACTCAAGATTCTTTATAGTCCAGCTCTCACATGCATACATGACTACTGGAAAAACCATAGCTTTGACTAGATGGACCTTTGTAAATGAAGTAATGTCTCTGCTGGTTTTGGGTTTTTTTTTTTAGTATGCTGTCTAGGTTTGTCATAGCTTTTCTTCCAAGGAGCAAGCATCTTTTAATTTCATGGCTGTAGTCACCATCTGCAGTGATTTTGGAGCCCCCCAAAATAAAGTCTCTCATTGTTTCCATTGCTTCCCTAACTATTTGCCATGAAGTGAGGGGACTGGATGCCATGATCTTAGTTTTCTGAATGTTGAGTTTTAAGCCAACTTTTCCCCTACTTCTTAAGGGATATGCTTTAAATGAGTGTGCCACCCCACTCTCTTCACACGGGTCAAATCACATGCCATTAGAGGCTGAAATCCAAGCAAAAAAGACCAGACAAGCTGGGATCCACTAGGGGTAGGAGGCCAGGCTGAGGAGCCCTGAGATGGCCTCTCTGAGGAAGGGTCTAGAGGGCTGAAGGTGTAGACACTTGGGAGGACATATACCCATCCGTTGCCGGTTCTAGGAATACGGCTCTCACATTTTAGAAATGTGAGGTGTTTGTGGGGTGTGGAAGGGAGACACAAGAGGGAAAGGATATATGTACACATATAGCTGATTCACTTCACTGGACAGCAAACTCTAACAGAATATTGAAAGAAGAAAAAGAAGAAATAAAAAAGGAATCACTGTGGCATGCCACGAGGCATTATGCTGAGTGTGAGGAGCTTGCAGTGTGATTGCATTTAGATGAGGTCAATAGCAAGTAAAGCTAAGATACTGCAACTGCAACAACAGGGGAGAGTCACCTCTGGGAAGAGAGATGGTATTGACCAGGAAAGGGATTGAGCAAACTTGCAGGCAGACAAAATCCTCTATATCTTGAGCTGGGTGGGAATCACACAGCTGTATCCATTTGTAAAAATTCATTGAGCTGTGCACTTCAGATGTATGCATTTTACTGTTTATGTGATACCTCAATAGAAAAGGGGGAAAAGGGGGGAAACACTTTTTAAAAGGAAAGGCGGGGGGGGGGAGAAAGACATGATCAAATCACTTCTTGGGTGGAGGTTAAGTTCAAAAGTTATCGTGTGAGGGAAACATCACCTATAGTCAAAATTGCCTGTGCAAATCATTTAAATCACTTCTGAAGATGTATTCATATGAGTGCATACAACCCTGTAACCTAACGCTGAGATACTAACGATTGAGAAACACTAGGTTTGACAAAGGCTAAAATAAAGGGAACATTGAGGCACGGGTCCATCTTCACAGTAACTGTCACACTTGCGTTGGGGAGCAGGGAAGGGAGGGAGAAACCGAGAGCGCTCTGCCCACCCACCCAGGCTTGTTCCATTCTGCTTTAATATTAAACCACTACAACATGTTTCATTATACAGTACTGACTTGTTTTTAATAGGGAGAATTAAATGAGCTGGGTTCTAGCGGAGAAGTTAAACACGGCCATTACTCTACCATTAGGTTCCTTCGTGGAGAAGGCAGTGGCACCCCACTCCAGTGCTCTTGCCTGGAAAATCCTACGGGTGGAGGAGCCTTGTAGGCTGCCGTCCATGGGGTCTCAAAGAGTTGGACACGACTGAGTGGCTTCACTTTCACTTTCATGCATTGGAAAAGGCAATGGCAACCCACTCCAGTGCTCTTGCCTGGAGAATCCCAGGGACAGGGGAGCCTGGTGGGCTGCCGTCTATGGGGTCACACAGAGTCGGACACGACTGAAGTGACTTAGCAGCAGCAGCAGCAGGTTCCTTCAGTTCAGCACCAAAGAAAAGAAATAAGATGAAAACACTTGGAAGAAGGATCCCAGCTTGAGAGAAGAAGAAATCTGTGACCTGAAGTAGGAGAGTTCTCCAAAGATGGATGGGATGGTAGGCAGTGAGTTCCCCGTTGGCAGAAGGAATGCATAGGCTGGCCATTCGTCAGACCAGGTGACCCTGGTCATTACCGGCTCTTCCCAGCCTGCAGCTTCCGAGCTGGCCAGACCACCTGGCTCCCTGTCCCGGGCACACCCCCTCAGCTCACAGCTGCCTTGCCAGTGAGATGTGGAGTTGGAGAGAGGAGCCTGTCAGGAACTCCAGGTGGCTGTCCTAAAAGAGGATTGCTCTGCCGCCTCTGAGGATTTACAGTTTCCCTCCTGAGTTATGGGAAGGCGGGCCGAGCCTATAAAACGGAGCCGTCCAGGCTGCGCTGTGCGCGGGGTATCAATCAGCGACAGCCTGACCACTGGAGCAGAGTGAAGATCAGTCTACTGATTTCTCACCTATAAATTCTCCCTCCCTGCACAGCAGGAGCAGATGTGTCATATTTAAGAAGAGCTTGTGCCACAGTTTTAATTCCAGGTATGTATGTCGGTGGGTGGGTTGGGGGATAGCGAGAGGGAGGAGGAAGCTGTCCTAAATGTCAGGACGGCAGCTGGCCTCATCTCCCACCAGAGGCCCCAAACCCACCTTCTTCCAGTCCCATCCCTAAGCAAATGGTGCTGGGTGAGCGGACAAAAAAGCACAGTACATCTGGGAGCAGGACCATTGGACTGGATGCGGGTCCCACTGCAGCCTGAATGAGGCGAAAAACACTAAGGTGAAGCCATCACTTACTCCAACTACTACTGGAGGTTGGGAGTCAACATCCTTCCTACATCTTCAATTGTAGTACCAGTAAGGACTGAGGTAGGAGGATAATAGATGGACGGAGAAGGGCCAGACTTCCCTGGACCCAGAGTTGAATTTCACAGCTCTGTGGGGACCTATCATATGCAACACCAACGTAAATGAAATGGTGCAGTGTGCAGCCTGGATAGCTGTACCTGGCAGTCCTGCTGGATGGACCCACATCAGAGGTCTTTCTTCTTGAGAACGAGATAACGGGCAGAACACTATACCAAGAATTAGGGGACCTGGCTTCAAGTACAAGCTTCATCTATGACTTACTGAAGGCCCTGAGCTGGTGACTCACTTCTCCGAGCCTTAGCTTCCTCACCTGCAAAATGGGAACAATAATTCCTATCCCGCTGGATCTTTCTCACCAGGTCTAGCATGCCTCCTCTGGGCTTGTGGAGTTCTGGACAGAAAGCCACTTCTTCTACAGATGACCCTTCCAGTATCCATTCAGACCCTAATCTCAGTTGCTAAGCAGCCTTTAAAAATTACCATCCTGCCTTTCTAGGGCTGTACCTTTCTGAGACAGAACCTACAAGAGCTGACAGGATTTATAGCCATGCATAAGGTGCTCCATAATTTCTGAACTAAAAAGCAGTACATTTGTTTGACAACTAGAAAGAACATTTGAAATTGGAACTGTGCCAGAAACCCAGGGCCATCTGTTTGCTGAACCCAGGCAGGTGACTGCAGCTGCCAACAGCTGTGCCCGCCAGGGCGGGGGAGGGGGGGGCAGTGGGGACAGGAGGTGAAATAGAATCCAGGCGTTCCTGGCAGAACTCTGTCTCCAAATGGCTGGGCGACACCAGGAGTGCCAGTCACCCATTCTGAGCATGTGCAGGCTTATCCTCTCAAACTATGGCAACACCACTGCCCTTCCCCTCCCAGTACTTTAGAAATAATATTCTCCCCCAAAGTCATCTTTTGTTTTTTTAATGGATTAAAGATCTAAACGTAAGACCAGAAACTATAAAACTCCTAGAGGANTGGTCAACCACTTTTAAAAGAATGACTCTAGAACACTTTATAACACCATTCACAAAAATAAACTCAAAATGGATTAAAGATCTAAATGTAAGACCAGAAAGTATAAAATTCCTAGAGAAGAACATAGGCAAAACACTCTCCGACATAAATCCCAGCAGGATCCTCTATGATCCACCTCCCAGAATGCTGGAAATAAAAGCAAAAATAAACAAATGGGATCTAATTAAAATTAAAAGCTTCTGCACAACAAAGGAAACTATAAGCAAGGTGAAAAGACAGCCTTCTGAATGGGAGAAAATAATAGCAAATGAAGCAATTGACAAACAGCTAATCTCAAAAAATATACAAGCAACATACACAGCTCAATTCCAGAAAAATAAATGACCCAATCAAAAAATGGGCCAAAGAACTAAATAGGCATTTCTCCAAAGAAGACATACGGATGGCTAACAAACACATGAAAAGATGCTCAACATCACTCATTATCAGAGAAATGAAACAATCTTTGAAATTTCAATTCCACAAGTGTTTGTAAAATGCCACGTAAATAAGTATATTTACTTTATACTGGGGGAAAGGAATATAGAGGAAATAAAAGAAATAAGGGAAATAATATGTTTGCTAACTCTATAAAGAATGTGTTATTTTTGAATAGAAAAAAATGGCATTTAAAGACACTTATCAGTAAGAAAAGGTGAAGACAATTCCTTTAATGATCTGATCAAAATGTCATAATTATTAGTCTACATATGTAATTGTTGAGTGCATAAATTATGCACTATTTCAAAAGCACTACCAGTTAAACTATGACAATGTTTTCTTGTAACTTATAACTTCTATTGTTCCGAAAGAGCTTTTTAGATTAATGTTGACAGACTTCGCTTATATACAAAATAGTGTATACTGATTAAAAATAAAATTAACTGATTAAGCTTTTCTTAAAATTTCATCATATATAGAATCTGGCATTCCCAAATCACTTTTAGGCTCACAGTCACCATATTTTTCCACATAATCTTTTTTTGTGTATTTCTTGGGAGCTTGTGTACACCTGTGGTGGATTCATGTCGATGTATGGCAAAGCCAATAGAGTATTGTAAAGTAAAATTTAAAAAATAAATAAATAATTAAAAAATGTTACTCTGATATTATCAATAAGATATTCTTCTAAATTGCTGATAACCATTCTGTAAGTTTCCTAGCACATGCCCAGGTAAAAAATAGCTACATCATGCCAGTTACCTGCTTTACAACACTTATATCATGATTTTAGAGATGATTAAAGATGAAAAAAAATGGAACTCATAATAAACTCGATTATAATAATAACATAAAAGTATTTAATATGTTGTAAAATATTAAATAATCAGTTATGCTTAGGTCAATTCCATTATCCCAAACATTCTACCAGTACACTATATCTTCAAAAATTTCAGTTCAGTTCAGTTGCTCAGTCATGTCCGACTCTTTGAGATTCCATGGACTACAGCATACCAGGCCTCCCTGTCCATCACCAACTCCCTGAGCTTCCCAAACTCTTGTTCATTGAGTTGGTTATGCCATCCAACCATCTCATCCTCCATCATCCCCTTTTCTTCTGGTCTTCAGTCTTTCCCAGCATCAGGGTCTTTTTAATGAGTCAGTTCTTTGCGACAGGTGGCCAAAGTATTGGAGTTTCAGCTTAAACATCAGTCATCCCAATGAGTATTCAGGACTGATTTCCTTCAGGATGACCTGGTTTGATCTCCTTGCAGTCCAAGGGACTCTTAAGAGTCTTCTCCAACACAACAGTTCAAAAGCATAAATTCTTCGGTGCTCAGCTTTCTTTGTAGTCCAACTCTTACATCCATACATGACTACTAGAAAAACCACAGCTTTGACTAGATGGACTTATGTTGGCAAAATAATGTCTCTGCTTTTTAATATGATGTCTATGTTGGTCATAACTTTTCTTCCAAGCATCTTTTAATTTCATGTTTGCAATCACCATCTGCAGTGATTTTGGAGCCCCCCAAAATAAAGTCTGTCACTGTTTCCATTGTTTCCCCATCTATTTGCCATGAAGTGAGGGGACCAGATGTCATGACCTTAGTTTTCTGAATGTTGAGCTTTAAGCCAACTTTTTCACTCTCCTCTTTTACGTTCATCAAGAGGCTCTTTAGCTCATCTTTGCTTTCTGCCATAAGGGTGGTATCATCTGCATATCTGAGGTTATTGATATTTCTCCGTATAGAATTGATTCCAGCTTATGCTTTATTCGGTCTCATGCTGTACTCTGCATATAAGTTAAATAAGCAGGGTGACAATATACAGCCTTGATGTAAAATCCTTTTCCTATTTGGAACCAGTCTGGTGTTCCATGTCCAGTTCTAGCTGTTGCTTCCTGACCTGCATACAGGTTTCTCAAGAGGCAGGTCAGATCGTCTGGTATTCCCATCTCTTGAAGAATTGTCCACATTTTGTTGTGGTCCATACAGTCAAAGGCTTTGGCTTTTTACAGTCAGTAAAGCAGAAGTAATTGTTTTTCTGGAACTCTCTTGCTTTTGTGATGATCCAGCAGATGTTGGCAATTTGATCTTAGGTTGTTCTGCCTTTTCTAAATCCAGCTTGAACATCTGGAAGTTCACGGTTCATGTACTGTTGAAGCCTGGCATGGAGAATTTTGAGCACTACTTTACTAGCGTATGAGATGAGTGCAATTGTGTGATAGCTTGAGCATTCTTTGGCATTGCCTTTCTTTGGGATTGGAATGAAAACTGTGGCCACTGCTGAGTTTTCCAAATATGTTGGTATATTGAGTGCAGCACTTTCACATCATCTTTTAGGATTTGAAATAGCTCAACTGGAATTCCATCACCTCCACTAACTTTGTTCATAGTGATGCTTCCTAAGGCCCACTTGACTTCACATTCCAGTATGTCTGGCCCTAGGTGAGTGATCACTCCATCTTGATTATCTGGTTCGTGAAGATCTTTTTCGTATAATTCTTCTCTGTATTCTTGCCACCTCTTCTTAATATCTTCTCTTTCTCTTATGTCCATACCATTTCTGTCCTTTATTGTGCCCATCTTTGCATAAAATGTTCCCTTGGTATCTCTAGTTTTCTTGAAGAGATCTCTAGTCTTTCCCATTCTATTGTTTTCCTCTATTTCTTTGCACTGATCACAGAGGAAGGCTTTCTTATCTCTCCTTGCTATTCTTTGGAACTCTGTATTCAAATGGGTATATCTTTCCTTTTTTCCTTTGCCTTTCACTTCTCTTCTTTTCACAGCTATTTGTAAGCCTGCCTCATACAACCATTTTGCCTTTTTGCATTTCTTTTCTTTGATGATGGTCTTGGTCCTTGCCTCCTATACAATGTCATGGACCTCCATCCGTTGTTCCTCAGCCACTCTGTCTGATCTAATCCCTTGAATCTATTTGTCACTTCTACTGTATAATCATAAGGGATTTAAGTCATCCATGAATGGTCAGATAGTTTCTCCTACTTTCTTCAATTTAAGTCTAAATTTGGCAATAAGGCAGTCATGGTCTGAGCCACAGTCAGCTCCTGGTCTTGTTTTTGCTGACTGTATAGAACTTCTCCATCATTGACTGCAAAGAATATAATCAATGTGATTTCGATATTGACCGTCTGATGGTGTCCATGTGTAGATAGAGAGAACAGCAATTCAGAATAGAGGATGAAAGAGGGAATGACTGAAGGTAATTAATATCTGATGGTAGAAGTTTGGGAACATTGAAATAAAGTAAAACTCAACTCTTCTTTTAGTAGTCATGGTTTGGACTTTTAAAAATAGTTTCCAATTTACTTTTATAATCCTGTCCATCCAATTTATAATTCTATTGATGTCACCCTAAAAATCTCTACTTCTGTTAAAATATTAAATTTATCATATTATAGATAGTTCATTACAGATGCTTACTTAAAGGACAGCTCATAAAAATAATCTTCAAGAGAAGGATAAATTGTAAAGAAGATTGTCCATTGGAAGTTCTTTGTAATGTCTGGAGTCATGTTAGGGATATTTGTTTTAATTTTTATTTCTTAATCCTGAAATTTAGCTGCAACATTCTTTCTAATAATCCAAAGCATATTCAGTTTGATTTGATTTTGTCTTACATCAAAAGTAGCACATACTCTTAAAGATAAGACACAACATAATAATTCATATCATTAAAAGGTTTGTGAGAGTCTGAAAGAACACCTCTCCACAAGAAAGTGCCTGCAAGTGTCATACTTAATGTTTAATACTTATACCTAAATTATGAACTAATATTCACTTTGTCAAATTAAAAAAATAAATTTAATTGCATTAGAAGATATCTATCAATCATACTGTGACAGTGTATTTTATCTTCATTTGTGTTTTTTTTTTCAAAACATTTATTAAAAACACATTCCATGTCACTCTTAATTAAATTATGAGAGTTATAGTATTGGTCTTCATTTTTCAGATAAAATGTAAATATAAAATATTTCTCTGTGCTATAGTCTAGATTATATCAAATAAGATCATGCTTCAGACTTTGTTCATGAAATAAACTTCAAACTCAAAAAACTAAGCAACAAGAAAATGCATAAGAAAAAGAGAAAGAGACATTTTCACGTTGATCTGAACAAAAACAGGAAGAGAGGTAGACTCTGATTAATGTCCAGAAACACCAGAAAATTTCATGCTTGAAAACTGGTTTTTAAAATACCAAGTGTCTACCAACATTATGTGAAAATGAATGATATCTCTGTTGGGCATTTCTTGATCAGGTATGATATTTGAGACTTGAACTTAACTATGGGCCAAGGTTAACTACTCTAACCAAATTGCTACATTTTCTTGAAGAAAGGAACTTAAAGTCTTTTAATTAAAATGAAAATCATGAATGCATTTAAATTTGGAAATGTAAAAAATATCTTTACTGAATTCTGTTTTCTTTTGAGAGTAAAGTTAAAATGAAAAGACAAACATTCTATACACAAAATTAATATTTAGTCGCCCTTAATTTCTTATGAATAAGAACTGTTACTGGGGGGGGGAAGGACTGTAATATTATGGAAAAAACTCATCTGATAGCAGATTAGCATCATGGTTATGGAGTTTTAAGGTTGTAAATCATTCTGAATTACATTTTGACAATATACTAAATAGACAGTTTAAAATTCATTCTTCCAAAGAGGTAACTCTGTCGGTTGTGTGAAGACAGTTTAAAAAGAGCATTAATTCTTTTCACAATTCACTCAAATCAAGAATTTCATGGGACATTAAAACACTGGTCTTATTCTGTGACTTAAACTATTTTTCATCAGCTTCAGCATAAAGAGAAAACATTTGGTCACCCTTTTCAGTATAAAGGAGAAATAGTAAATTCTCATTTTATCGAATGACTTACTGTAAATATTTCCTAATTGTGTCTCATTGAATCCTTACTAAGTGGAACATGTCATACACATATACATATATACAAACATATGTATATGTAACACATAGGGAATTAAGGTTATAATAAAATTAAGGTTGCTAATCAGAAGGCCTTAAAATACAGGCATTGTTCTGGATTATCCAGTTGGACCTGGTGTAACTCCATGGGCCCTTAAATGTAGAAGAAGAAGGGTGGATCAGGGATGAAAGACCAAGGAGGAGCAAGTGTAAGCATGAGAAGGACTCAACCACTGTTGCTAGTTCTCATGAGGAAGGGGACCATACACTGAGAATTTCAAATGGCCTCTCAGTTCAGTTCAGTTCAGTCGCTCAGTCATGTCCGACTCTTTGCGACCCCATGAATTGCTGCACGCCAGGCCTCCCTGTTCATCACCATCTCTCGGAGCTCACTCAGACTCGTGTCCATCGAGTCCATGATGCCACCCAGCCATCTCATCCTCGGTCATCCCCTTCTCCTCCTGCCCCCAATCCCTCCCAGCATCAGAGTCTTTTCCAGTGAGTCAAATCTTCGCATGAGGTGGCCAAAGTACTGGAGTTTCAGCTTTAGCATCATTCCTTCCAAAGAAATCCCAGGGTTGATCTCCTTCAGAATGGATTGGTTGGATCTCCTTGCAGTCCAAGGGACTCCCAAGAGTCTTCTCCAACACCATAGTTCAATAGCATCAATTCTTCGGTGCTCAGCCTTCTTCACAGTCCAACTCTCACATCCATACATGACCAC
>SJYV01016520.1:207000-224139 GCA_006410875.1 Neotragus pygmaeus | reverse complement strand
TTTTCCTCTTTGGAACCAGTCTGTTGTTCCATGTCCAGTTCTAACTGTTGCTTCCTGACCTGTATACAGATTTCTCAAGAGGCAGGTTAGGTGGTCTGGTATTCCCATCTCTTTCAGAATTGTCCACAGTTTATTGTGATCCACACAGTCAATTCCTTAGGTCTAACTTAAGCTGATACGATTTTTTTTTTTTTTTGGCCTTTATAATGAGTCTTTAAATCAGGTTATGTTAGTTTCCTTACTTTGCTCCTCTTTTCAAAGTTGTTTGGACTTTTTTAGTTCATTTGAATTTACATATGAGCTAGAGTATCGGCTTTTCAAGTTTGACAAAACAAAGCAACAACAACAAAACTGCTTTGGTATCACATTTAATTAAGTTCAATGGAATTGACATCTTAATAGTGATCTTCTAACTCATAAAACATTACTCCATTTATTAGGCCTTCTATTTCTAAGTAATGTTTAGAAAGTTTCAGATCTTTTCCATATTTTGTCACATTTTTGCCCAATTATTTTTCATATCTTGGTGCTAATACAAATAGTATTTTTTAAATATTATTTTTTATTATATCTAGCATGTATAAATGGCACCCCCCTCTAGTACTCTTGCCTGGAAAACCCCATGGATGGAGGAGCCTGATAGGCTGCAGTCCATGGGGTCACTGACAGTTGGACACGACTGGGTGACTTCATTTTCACTTTTCACTTTCATGCATTGGAGAAGGAAATGGCAACCCACTCCAGTGTTCTTGCCTGGAGAATCCCAGGGACAAGGGAGCCTGGTGGGCTGCCATGAATGGGGTCGCACAGAGTCGGACACGACTGAAGTGACTTATCAGCAGCAGCAGCAGCAGGAGCATGTAGAAATACAACTGACTTTTTAATGGATCTTGTATGCTATGGTCCTGCTAAACTGGTTTATTATTTTTTGTTAGCTTTTTGCAGATTCTATTAAATCTTCTACATAAATCAGCAGTCCCAAACCTTTTTGGCACCAGGGAATGGTTTTGTGGAGGAAAATTTATCCATAGGACAGTAGGAGGGTAGGATGGTTTTAGAATATTTTTCATAAAGAGTGTGCAACCTAGATCCCTTGCATGTGCAGTTCTCAGTAGAGATCACCCTCATCTGAAAACCTAATTCCACTGGTGATCTGACAGGAGGCAGAGCTCAGGCAATAATATGACTGATGAGAAGCAGCTATAAATACAGAGGAAGCTTTGCTTGCTCACCTACCACTCACTTGCTGCTGTGTAGCCCAGATCCTAACAGGCCATGGACTGGTACTGATCCAGGGATTGGGGACCTTGATATAGATGATAATGTCATCTTTGGATAAGGAAATTTTTGCTTCTTTTCCACTCTACATGCATTTTATTTATTTTTCTTGCCATATTGCACAGGGTAAAACAGGTAAAGCATTCAGCAATACTGAATAGTGACAATGAGACTAGAAATCCTTTTCTTATCCCTGATCATGGTGAAGAGAAAATTTTATCTTTCACCATTAAGTATAACGTTAATTGTAGGTTTTCTGTAGATACTTTTTATCAAGTTTATGCAATTATCCTTATTCCTAGTTTGATGTGAGTTTTATAAGAAATATATGTTAGATTTTGTTAGATCCATTCTCTGCATCTATCATGATGAGCATATCGCTTAAATGTGTAGTTTGTTAGATCAGTAAAATTGATTTTTGAATGTTAAGTGCATCTTGTATTCCTGGGATAAATTCCACTTAGTTATGATGAATCATCCCTTTTATGTATTGTATTTGCTTTGCTAATATTTTCTTTAGAATTTTTCCATTTTTGTTTACGCAATACATTGTTGCATTTTCTTGTAACATGTTTGTTAGGTCTTGGTATCACAGTAATACTGGCCTCAAAATGAACAAGGAAGTATCCTATCACTTCAGTTTTCTGGCCCAGTTTTTGACGAATGTGTTCATTATATAATTTGAAAATTTTAGTAATGAAGCCCCTGGGACCAAGTGTTTTGCTTTGTTTTTCTGTAAAATGATTTAAACTACATATTCAGTTCCTTAGCTACTTATAGGCTAATTTTAAGAAGGAGTTTTTTAAATTTATGTCTTTTAAGGAAATTGATAATTTTCTTTAAGTTGTGAATCGTACTGGCATAAAGATTTCTAAAATATTCATAGTATTCTTTTTAGTGGCCTTTTAGTATCTATGTAATCTGAAGTGGTACCACCTCTCTCAATCTAGACATTGGTGATTTTTCTTCCTTTTTATTCTCAGTTGATCTCATGGAAAAGTTTTTTTTTTTTTTTAATCTTTTTAAGAATTAGTTTGATTTCATTGAGTTTTCTTTTATTTTCTCTTTATTTTTGATTTTTCTCTAATCTTTTTAACTCTTTCTTATGTTTATTTTTAATTTATACTTATTTTTCTAGTTCTTTGTAATAGAAACTGAAGTAATTGACTTGGGACATTTATTCTTCATTAATAGGAGAAAGTGCTGTAAATCTACTTCCCACCAGGTAGTGCTTTAGCAGTACTTTTCAGATTCTGATATACACTATTTTCATTTTAATTCCACTTAAAGTATTTTTATTTTATCTTTTCAATCTTTTCACTCATGAGTTACATTGATTTATTTATATACACTTTTCTATGGTGATGAGTTACTTCAGCCTTTGGATGTTGAAAAATCTGTTATTTTGCCTTCATTTTTTGAATCCTATGTTTGCTTTGTAAAAACTTAAAAGTTGATTTTTTTTCATATTTTAAAGATATCTTTTTTTGTACTATTTTCTCACATGAATTGTTTCAACAGGAAAAGAGATCTACTCTCATTCTTATATTTCTTCCTCTTTAGGTAATATATCTCCTCTCCTCCTTTTTAAAGATTTATACTTAGCTCATTATTTAACCAATTGGGTTTATATACCTTAGTGTGGTTTTTCTTCAAGCTGTGTGTGTGTGTGAGAGAGAGAGAGTGTGTGTGTGTGTGTGTGTGTTTACTGAGATTCATTGGCTTCTTGGATCTGTGGGTTTATTATTTTAAAATCAATTTTGAAATATATTTAACTTTTTTTTTATCTTCCTTATTTCAGAGTTTCCAGTTATACAAATGCTGGGCTAATCAAAATCATACCATAGCTTCTGAACCTCTCTTCATTTTATAAATAATCTATTTTTTTCTGTGAGTTTCATTTCAGTTCTATTCTAATATCTTTGAGTTTTCTTAATCTTTTTCTATGTAATGTTTAATCTGTAATTAATCTCATCTAGTGTATTTTTTTCTGTCAGACATTTACAATTTTACTTAGAGAAGTTTAAAGTTTTAAAAATATATTTCATTTTTTTTTACATTTATTTCCAACCTATATCAATGAATGTTGTACAGTTAACCCTTGAAAAATGTGGGTATTAACTATGCATGCTCAGTTGCTAAATTGTATTCGACTTTTTACAACCCCATGGACCACAGCTGGCAACACCTCCTGTCCATGGGATTTTCCAAGCAAGAATACTAGAGTGGGTTGCCAATTCCTCCTCCAGGGGATCATTTGGACCCAGGGAGCAAGCCCATGTCTCCTGCACTGCAGGTGGACTCTTTACTATTGCTCCACCTGGGAAGCCTTAATCAGTATGTAATTTATAATTTGACCTCCGTATCCATGATTCTGATTCCTTCACGTCCTCAGATTCAACCAACTACCATTCCTAAGTATTTCAAACTGCAATTTTCAAGACAACTATATTTATAATGTCTGTTCATTTCTTTTTCTACCAATCCTAACAACTGTATCTGTTCTTGATTATACTTGATTTTATTTAACTGACACCATAGAATTGTTATATTTTCCTGTTTTCCATGACTGCTAATGTTTCCTTGGATCCTGCTGCTAAATAACTTCAGTCGTGTCCAACTCTGTGCGACCCCGTAGATGGCAGCCCACCGTGCTCCCCAATCCCTGGGATTCTCCAGGCAAGAATACTGGAGTGGGTTGCCATTTCCTTCTCCAATGCATGAAAGTGAAAAGTGAAGGTGAAGTCGCTCAGTCCTGTCCGACTCTTAGCGACCCCATGGACTGCANGGCAGCCCACCGTGCTCCCCAATCCCTGGGATTCTCCAGGCAAGAATACTGGAGTGGGTTGCCATTTCCTTCTCCAATGCATGAAAGTGAAAAGTGAAGGTGAAGTCGCTCAGTCCTGTCCGACTCTTAGCGACCCCATGGACTGCAGTGCACCAGGCTCCTCCGTCCACTGGATTTTCCAGGCAAGAGTACTGGGGTGGGGTGCCATTGCCTTCCTTGTCCTTGAATCCTCTTCATAGTAAATTGTATCTTCTTGGATGTTGGAAGTATTTGAATTTGTATAACTATTCTTGAGTTTTGTTCTAGGATTTAGTTAAATTAATTGGAAATTATTTGACACTTTTGGGTCTTGCTACAAAAATATCTTAGTTGGAACCAAAGCTGCTTTCCTGGAGCTAGTTATGCCCACGATTGAGTATTCTATGCACATGTTTTTGGGTACTCTGAACAATTACCTACAAATTATAAGGTTTTCCAATGTACCTGGTTGGGATACTTATGATACAACAGCCTCTGTGGGCAGTGGACTCTGTTCAATATAATCCTTTTGAACTGATTTTTTTCAAACATGTATCATTTCCTCATATAGCTGTGATGAGAAGTACTCTGCTGAATTCACAAGAGGGACCCTCTGCTAATGACCCTCCTCTGTTCTCTGGCATTCTTCCTCTCTGAAACTCTCTCCCCTTGGCACTCAGCCTGTAGTCTCTAGCTACCTTTCATCTTTCCAGACTCTTAGCTCCATTTATACAACTCAAGGAGCTTTCCAGATCTGCCTGAGTCTTTCCTCCTTGTGCCATTATCTGGAAATTTTCTTGAGGCATTAAACTTGGAAATTATAGAACTCACTTCATTTTTCTGGTTTCTCTGGGATTACTGTCTTGCATTTCCTGATAAACTATAGTTTTATATATTTTTCTTGATTTACATTTGTTTCAAATAGAAGAGTACCCAATATTCTATCTTGGCTAGAAACAATCTTAATTAATTTTACAAACTCTGCTGTTTGAATGATCTAATTCTACTTGATTGTAGAATTCATCTACATGCAGAATTTTTCACAAGGGAGAGAATTTTTAAAGTTTTCACCTTGGTTTATATATAAATCATAATCTTTGAAGATGGATTCCCTAAGGACCTTTAACTTACTCTTTTGGTTTTTAATACCTAAGATCTAGAAAAAGTCTAAGGTGTAGTTAATTTTGATTGATGGGCCTGTAGGAATAAAAAGCCAAATTAAAGAATGTAAAAGAGAAATAACTTGATGCTGAATTTCTATCTCTTCTGGATTGAATGTTTATGACCCACCAAAATTCATATGTTAAAACCCTACCCCCTAGTGGGACTGTATTTGGAAATGGGTCCTCTAAGGAAGTAATGAAGGATAAATGAGGTCATTTTAGGGTGGTGTTCTAATCCAGTAGGATTGGTGGTTTTATAAGAAGAAACACTAGACAGTTCACTCTTTTTTCTCTCCGCATGTACATACAAAAAGGCAAGTGATCACACTGAGAATGTGGCCATCTACAAGCCAGGGGAAAAGCTCTCACCAGAAAAATTACCATACTTGTACTCTGATCTCAGACTTCCATCTTCTAGAACTATGAGGAAGTAAGTTTCTTTTCTTTAAGCCACCCAGTCTATGGTATTTTGTTATGGTAAACTGAGCGCACAAATATACCATCTAAACTTGGGAAATATTGAAAAAATAAATTTAAAAAATTATTGAGAAGATGGGAATCAATTAAATGATTGAGAGTATCTATAAATCCTATTTAATGACTCATTTATAAAAATTCAATATCCAACATGGAAGTTTTCTATGTGCCTCTTTTAGTAGTCACCTTTTCTTAATTTAATTAAATCACATTAGAGAAGAATATATTATTTATCTAAAAGGGGTTTTCCATAAAATGACACAATCAGTCTCAGAATACTATATTTTTATATTAAATTTACTTCCTTTTGGAATTTCTGAATTTCTGGACCATATATCAGAAATGATGTGAAGAAACCTAATGCTGAATGATAACCAACAGATGGAAAATTTTTGCTGTTTTGACTCCAAGGGAAGATAGTTTGTTATGTGATTGTGAATTCTATTTTAAAATTTTTATTTGAACACTAACATGGACACATTGGAGAAGGCAATGGCAACCCACTCCAGTACTCTTGCCTGGAAAATCCCATGGACGGAGGAGCCTGGTGGCCTGCAGTCCCTGGGGTCGCTAAGAGTCGGACAGGACTGAGTGACTTCACTTTCACTTTTCACTTTCATGCATTGGAGAAGGAAATGGCAACGCACTCCAGTATTCTTGCCTGGAGAACCCCAGGGATGGGGGAGCCTGGTGGGCTGCCGTCTATGGGATCGCACAGAGTGGGATACGACTGAAACCACTTAGCAGCAGCAGCAACATGGACACATGTTTAAAAAAGTCACTGATTAAGTTATTAATGTTTGAACTTGACTCTTGCGTTGCTGCTTTTTCCTTTCCTTTTGGACCATCTAGGATTAGTTTTATATAGATCATAAGTAAAGTGTGGACCCTCTGCTGAAATTGAATTAGAGCCCTGGGACTGAAACAAACTTTAAAAAGTCCTCTGGCATGTCCTAATATTATAATTTTAAAAATTAATTACTTGAAGAAAGAATTTTTATTAATACTAACTAAGACCTTGGTGTGTATACTTTCTTTGAGTTTACAAAGCACTGAGAGTTTATAAAGCCCCATAAAATCAGCCTTCACTCTAACTGTCAGATATATATGGCAAGTATTAACCTCATTTTACAAATGAGAAATCCATAACTGAAAGAGAATAAATCTCTGGCTTCCCCATTAGAAAGTGGGAGACCACACTCAGATTTTGCTCTGGTCTTAGGTCTATTTCATGTAAATCTTAATTAATTAGCACAAGTTTTCTGGTTAAAGTGACTAGTTGACAGTTTGTACAGTTACAGATGCAGATTCATAGTCTCCTCTGAGAGAAACGTGTTTATCACTCTCCACCTGACATTAGCAATATAATCCAAATTATCCAAATTAAATTTGATAACATTCAAAAAAAATTTTTTTAATCAGAAAGACAGAATGTTTTCTCTTGGAATAGTATTTTAAGAGCTGTGATCTCAGAAGATTGCTAGAAAAAGAGACCATTAACTCCTTATGACTGATGTGATAAAGTTTTAAAAGCTTTAAAATAACTTTGATAGTAATAGGAATTATAGTATATAAAGAAACTCTATTTCAGAAAGTTTTCCGAAAGAAATAATCATTAGCAATAGACAAATATAATAAATGGTTAGTGATCCAAATAGGAGACGATGAAAGGAGTCCTAAAGGAATCTTTTTTTTTATTAGTTTAAGGAGAATACAGGCTTCAAATTGGTTTCTTGGCAGTGGGAGATAAATTTTGTTTAATTCCATGGTGCTATTGTGACACTGGATACTGTTTCTTAATTACCACAGAATGGAATACTTCAAAGCAACATGTGGCATAGAATGGATGGAAGAATTGTCTAATGCAGAAAAAGTCTGTTTAAAATTTGTCACTACTTTCTCCCCTCCTGCATTATATGTTCACACATTGAGTTACATTGTAGTTATAGTTTCATCTGAGGTCATCTTATCATTCTGGGGCACTAGTTACAAATAAGAGCCATATTTTATATGGCATGAGGCAAACACAAAATGGTACTTTATCACTATCAGCCCAAATGGAAGTTTCCCATTTTCCCCTTGATCAGTACCTGGTTGGAAAACCATATGGTACATGGCTAACACTGAACGAATGGTAGTGATTATTGTTATTATCCACTCTTCCTAAATGAAACTTTCGTCAGTTCAGCATTTCACTTAATTTCTTTAGCTAATCTGCAATTCCTTGATTTTGTGAAACTTTCAACTTTATGTACCCTAGAAAATGTTCCTTTCAGAACTAAATCAAGACACATGTCCACTATAAAAATGTTGTCATTTTTCTAGCAGCCAAGTGGAAAGATTTATGACATAGTTTATTTGTAAAGCTTAGGGACAATTTACAGAAGCCTCGCCAGCCTAGAAAGGATTACTGGCCAAATCTTGAATCTCTGTCCAACATTATTTCTCTAAACACTTTTGAAATTTTATAAATTATTATTTATCAACTGATACATCACAAAATTACAAAATGCCTGAGACTACATTTTCTAATAAAGCATAATAGTAAAAAAAATTCCTGTAAAAACAAGTTCTCTCTAAGTCTTGTGAAGTACATGCAGCATATGAGCTATCCAGGTTCTCCATACGTTACATCTGATGGCATTTTAGTCTCAGCATTCCCCATATTGGCATGGATAGTATGAAAAATGGTTTATGTTGAAATTAATTTGATATTGGCTTGTTAAACAAGTGTAAGAGAGTTTCTTTACTCCAAAATTTCTTAGTGCCTTGACTCTACAAATACATATTATAAATCTCCTAGAGGTAGCTACAGAGTGTGCAACATTTAGCAAACCCATTTGCTTGTGGAATATACTTTTCAAGCAAATTTAGTTGAGGACTGTGTTGCCCAATTGCCAAGTCATGTCTGACTCTTCATGACCCTGTGGACTGTAGCATGTCCCTATCCCTCACCATCTCCTGGCATTTGCCCAAATCCTTGTCTATTTCTCCAAAGAGTATTCAGTATTGATTTCCTTTAAGATTGACTGTTTTGATCTCCTCACTGTCTAAGGCACTTTCAAGAGTCTTCTCTAGCACCACATTTCAAATTCTTTGCAGCTCAGACTTATTTATTATCCAGCTCTCATATTTGTATGTGACTACTGGAAAGACAATAGATTTGACTATACACACCTTTGTCAGCAAAGTGATGTTTTTGCTCTTTAACACACTTTCTAAGTTTGCCATAGCTTTTCTGCCAAGAAGCAATTGTTTTCTAATTTCATGGCTGCAGTCACTATCTGCAGTGGTTTTTGGAGCTCAAGAAGAGGAAATCTGTCACTGATTCCACCTTTTCCCTGTCTTATGCCATGAAGTGAAGAGACCAGAAACCATGATCTTAGTTTTATTAATAATGAGTTTTAAGCTGCCTTTTTCACTCTGCTCCTTCACTCTCATGAAGAGGCTCTTTAGTTCCTCTTTACTTTCTGCCATTATAGTGGTATCATCTGCATATCTGAGTTTGTTGATATTTCCCCTGGCAGTCTTGATTTCAGCTCGTAGCTCATCCAGCCTGGCATTTTGCCTGATGTGCTCTGCATATAATTTAAATAAACAGTGACAATAAATACCATTATACTCCTTTTTCAATCCTGAACCAGTTAGTTGTTCCATACATGTTTATAATTGTTGCTTCTTGACCAGCATACGGGTTTCTCAGGAGAAAGGTAAGATGGTCTTGTATCCCCATATTTTTAAGGGTTTTCCACACTTTGTTCTGATCTACACAGTCAAATGCCAGGAGATGTGAAGAAGGCTGAGCACCGAAGAATTGATGCTTTTGAACTGTGTTGTTGGAGAAGACTCTTGAGAGTCCTTTGGACTGCAAGGAGATCCAACCAGTCCTTTCTGAAGGAGATCAACCCTGGGATTTCTTTGGAAGGAATGATGCTAAAGCTGAAACTCCAGTACTTTGGCCACCTCATGCGAAGAGTTGACTCATTGGAAAAGACTCTGATGCTGGGAAGGATTGGGCTCAGGAGGAGAAAGGGACGACAGAGGATGAGATGGCTGGATGGCATCACTGACTCGATGGATGTGAATCTGAGTGAACTCTGGGAGTTGGTGATGGACAGGGAGGCCTGGCGATTCATGGGGTCACAAAGAGTTGGACACGACTGAGCGACTGAACTGAACTGAACACAGTCAAAAGTTTTAGCATAGTCAGTGAAACAAAGATAGGTGTTTTTCTGGAATTCCTTTGCTTTCTCTATGATCCAGCGAATGTTGGCAATTTGATCTCTGCTGCTTCTGCTTTTTCTAAACCTAGCTTGAACATCTGGAAGTTCTCGGTTCACATAATGCTGAAGCCTAACTTGGAGCATATTGAGCACAACTTCCTAGCATGGGAGATGAGTGCAACTTTCTGATGCTGTGAACATTCTTTAGTGCTGTCCTCCTTCAGAGTTGGGATGAGGATTGACCTTTTCCAGTACTGTGGCCACTGCTAGATTTTCCAAATTTGCTGACATGTTGAATGCAGCACTTTAACAGCAGCATGTTTTAAGATTTCAAATAGCTCTGCTGAAATTTTATGATGTCCACTAGTTTTATTGGCAGCAGTGCTTCTTAAAGCCCACATGACTTCACACTCCAGAATGTCTAGCTCTGAGTGAGAGACTACACCATCATGGTTATCTATCTGGGTTGTTAAGATTTTGTTCGTACAGTTCTTCTGGGTATTCTTTCCATCTCTTCTTGATTATTTCTGCTTCTATTTCTTAAGCTAGAATTAATAGTCTTTCTGTCCTATATTGTGCCCATATTTGGTTAAAATGTTCCTTTGATATTTCCAATGTTCTTGAAGAGCTCTCTAGTTTTACCCTTTCTGTTGTTTTCCTCTATTTCTTTGCATGGTTCATTGAATTTTGTCTCTGCTTTCTGTTCTCTGGAATTCTACATTTAGTTGGATGTACTTTTCTCTTTCTCACTTGCTATTCACTTTTCTTTTTTTCTTAGACTTTTGTAAAGCCTCCTTGGACAATCACTTTTCCTTCTTGCTTTTCTTTTTCTTTGGGATTGTTTTGTTCACTGTACATAATATCCCTGTACAATATTATGGGCCTCTGTTTATAGTTCTTTAGGCACTCTATTTACTAGATTTAGTCTCTTGAATCTGTTCATTACTTTCACTGTATATTCATAGAGGACTTGATCTAAGTCATACCTGACTGGCCTAATGCTTTCCCCCACTTTTCCTTAGTTTAAGCCTGAATTTTGTTATTAGGAGCTGATGATCTGAGCCACAGTCACCTCCAGGTCTTGTTTTTGCTGACTATATACAGCTTCTCCCCCTTCAGCTACAAAGAATGCAATCAATCTGATTTCAGTTTTGACCATTTGGTGATGTCCACATGTAAAGTCATCTCTTGTGTAGTTGAAAAAGGGTATTTGCTATGATCAATGTGTTCTCTTGGCAGAATTCTGTTAGCCTTTGCCCTGCTTAATTTTGTACTTCAATGCCAAGCTTGCCTGTTGATCCAGGTATTTCTTGACTTCCTACTTTTGGATTCCAGTCCCCTATGATGATAGGCCATCTTTTTTTGGTTTCAGTTATAGGAGGTCTTCACAGAACTGGTCAACTTCAGCTTCTTCTACACTGGTGGTTGGGGCATAGAGTTTAATTACTGTGATGTTGAATGGCTTGCCTTGGAAATGAGCAGAGATCATTCTGTTGTTTTCAAGGTTGCACCCAAGTTCTGCATTTCAGAATCTTCTGTTGATTATGAGGGCTACTCTCTTTCTTCTATGGGATTCTTGCCCACAGTAGTAGATATAATGGACATCTGAATTAAATTCACCCATTCCCATCCATTTTTAAGATGTTGATTTTGAAGACCTACTGTTTAGCAAATAATCATATTGTGAATTTTAATGAGTGAATCATAGTTCAAATATGAAACAATCTATGGATTGCTATTTATAAAGATATAAATTAGAGGAAAATGCATTTAATTATATCTCAGTTCAGTTCAGTCACTCATTCATGTCCAATTCTTTGCAACCCTATGAATCACAGCACACCAGGCCTCCCTGTCCATCACCAACTCCCGGAGTTCACGCAAACTTATGTCCATCAAGTTGGTAATGCCATCCAGCCATCTCATCCTCTGTAGTCCCCCTCTCCTCCTGTCTCCAGTCCCTCCCAGCATCAGGGTCTTTTCTGATGAGTCAACTCTTCACATGAGGTGGCCAAAGTATTTAGAGTTTCACCTTTGGCATCATTCCTTCCAATGAACACCCAGGACTGCTCTCCTTTAGAATGGACTGGTTGGCTCTCCTTGCAGTCCAAGGGACTCTCAAGAGTCTTTTCCAACACCACAGTTCAAAAGCATCAATTCTTGGGCACTCAGCTTTCTTCATAGTCTAACTCTCACATCTATACATGACCACTGGAAAAACCATAGCCTTGACTAGATGGACCTTTGTTGGCAAAGTAATGTCTCTGCTTTCTAATATGCTATCTAGGTTGGTCATAACTTTCCTTCCAAGGAGTAAGCATTTTTTAACTTCATGGCTGCAATCACCATCTTCAGTGATTTTGGAGCCCTCCAAAATAAAGTCTGACACTGTTTTCACTGTTTCCCCATCTATTTCCCAACTATTAGGTTATGTTATTAGATCTAAAGGGTCAATAAAATTTATAAATAAATTTATTGTTTTAATTTTCCATGTAAGAGCTATAAAATTGCTGATGAATGTTTTACATAACCTAGTGTATTTAATAATTTACAAAATATAAATCACATTTTGTTTTAGAATTATTAAATAGAATTTGACATATTTAATATATATTTTAGTTTGGGAAGAAAATCTGAATTATGGATGAGAGGCAGAATAAAGAAGTGAAAATGATACACTATGATGGCATAATCAATATTCACCACACTTCTTATTCACTTGTAAAAGTTCTTAAAATGAACAATGGGTAATTTAATTACTGTACAATGCTCCAGAAGAAAGGAAAAATAGCGTAAAATGAAAGAGGACTTTGTTGACTAATGTATCAGTAATGAGCTGGAATTTTTTTTACATGCAAGGTGAAAAACAAGCCTCATTGTACATTCATCACTGAAAAGCTTAGAATTAAGTTGCTGGCTTTGGGTAGATGTTACAAAGTCTAAAAAGACATGGAGAGGTTGGTGTTCAAGAATTCATAAATTTTTGAAAATAAGATCTCATAACAAATGTTTGAAAAGCTAGAATTAATTAACTTTGGGAATCATGAATGAGGGTGAAAAAAAGTGAAAGTGCAAGTTACTCCATTGTATCTGACTCTTCTGATGGACTGTAGCCCACAGGCTTCTCTGTCCATGGGATTTTCCATGCAAGAGTACTCTTCTCCAGGAGAGCCTCCCAATCCAGATATCAAACCCAGGTCTCCTGCATTGCAGGCAGATTCTTACCATGTGGGCCATCAGGGAGGGTGGACAAGACTATNATTCAAATGAGTATATCCTTCCTTTTCTCCTTTGCCTTTCACTTCTCTTCTTTTCACAAGTATTTATAAGGCCTCCTCAGACAACCACTTTGTTTTTTTACATTTATTTTTCTTGAGAATGGTCTTGTTCTCTTCCTCCTGTACAATGTCAGGAACCTCTGCCATTAGTTCCTCACACACTCTATCAGATCTAATCACTTGAATCTATTTCTCACTTCCATTGTATAATTATAAGGGATTTGGTTTATATCATGCCTGAATGGTCTAGTGGTTTTACCTACTTTCTTCAACTTCAGTCTGAATTTGGCAATAATGGGTTCATGATCTGAGGCACAGTCAGGTCCCAGTCTTGTTTTTGCTGAGTATATAGAGCTTCTTCGTCTTTGGCTGCAGAGACTATAATCAATCTGATTTCAGTATTTATTATCTGGTGATGTCCATGTGTAGAGTCTTCTTTCGTGTTGTTGGACGACNTGATCTGAGGCACAGTCAGGTCCCAGTCTTGTTTTTGCTGAGTATATAGAGCTTCTTCGTCTTTGGCTGCAGAGACTATAATCAATCTGATTTCAGTATTTATTATCTGGTGATGTCCATGTGTAGAGTCTTCTTTCGTGTTGTTGGACGACGGTGTTCCCTATGACCCATGTGTTCTCTTGGCAAAATTCTATTGGCCTTTGCCCTGCCTCATTATCTTAGATTACATGAACTTGGAAAACATTTCAATTATGTTCTCTATTCCTGAAAGTATATCTATTTTATACAAATGTTTGACATTTTATTTATTTAAATTTTTTTTAAATTTTATTTTTACTTTATTTTACTTTACAATACTGTAGTGGTTTCGCCATACCTTGACATGAATCCATCATGGGTGCATACAAGCTCCCATTCCTGAATCCCCCTCCCACCTCCCACCACATATCATCTCACTGGATCATCCCCGTGCACCAGCCCCAAGCATCCTGTGTCCTGTATCGAACATAGGCTAGTGCTTCATTTCTTACATGATAGTGTACATGTTTTGATGCCATTCTTCCAAATCATCCTGCCCTCTCCCTCTCCCTCAGAGTCCAAAAGTCCGTTCTATACATCTGTGTCTCTTTTGCTGTCTTGCATACAGGGTCATCATTACCATCTTTCTAAATTCCATATATATCTGCCAATTTACTGTATTGGTGTTTTTCTTTCTGGCTTACTTCACTCTGTATAATCAGCTCCAGTTTCATCCATCTCATTAGAACTGATTCAAATGTATTATTTATAATGGCTGAGTAATACTCCATTGTGCATATGTACCACAGCTTTCTTATCCATTCATCTGCTGATGGACATCTAGGTTGTTTCCGTGTCCTGGCTATTATAAACAGTGCTGCGATGAACATTGGGGTACATGTGTCTCTTTCAATTCTGGTTTCCTTGGTGTGTATGCCCAGCAGTGGGATTGCTGGGTCATAAGGCAGTNGCGGGGGGGCGGGGGGGAGGCAGTTTCAATCCCTGGGTCAGGAAGATCCCCTGGTGTAGGAAATGGTAACTCACTCTAGTGTTTCTGCCAGGTTCTCACGGGATCGCAAAGAGTCGGACAGGACTGAACAACTGAACATATGTGTATTTCCTAGCTCCCTCCACTGAGAGAGCAATAGCGCCCCTCCTACCGTGAACACGCCTAGAACTCAGACTTTTCTAAATACCATTCTCCACCAAGAGGAATGGCTCCGTGTGTAGGGAATGAAACTGGAATACTTTATTGAGCAATAAAATAAGTTACTTAAAGAGCTATGCTATTCAGCCTCTAATCACGTCTGACTCTCTGCGACCCCATAGACTGTAGCCAGCTAAACTCCTTTGTCCACGGGGTTCTCCCAGCAAGAATACTGGAGTGGGTTGCCATTTCCTTCATAAAGAGTTAAGAAGATATGTCAAAAGAATGGGGGGGGGTGAAATATGGGAGGAGGGATAGATTAGGAGTTTGAGATTGAGCATGTACACCCTGCTATAGTTAAAATAGATAACCAGCAAGATCCTACTGTAAAAAAAAATAAAGAATATAGAAGCAGCTTGAAGGGGTTCCCACTGGCCAAATCCAGGACCATTTAAGCATCAAAATAAACAATGACAGGAACAGGTTGCTACCTTTGTGCAAAATAGGAATCAATGCGTCCATGCCAATAGAAAGAGAGAAAGGAAGTTCCACCAGTGGAAAACAATTAATAGAAGAAGGAAAGACAGTATTAAAAAATCACCACTATGCAGTCATCATCTGCATAATTGATTCAGGCCAGAATCATCAATGGATACTAGAAATAGTGGATAAACTTTTGATAAGCAAGACAATATTTATAATCTCAAAGCATGTTCCTAAAAAATTCATTAATTATCATTAATATATATTCATTATTAATTAACATATGAAATACTTATTAAACATTACAGCTATAATACTTGGGAGATAGCATCTTAATCAACTGGCAAAAGTTTACACAAAAAATGGTAATGGGAAAAATCAACCTGCGTTGTCTCCTGATATAATGTATAATCTTTAAACATGAAGATTGAAGGACGCTAAAGGGACAACTAAATGCAAGAGTCTTGAATGGTATCCAAGACCTGTAAATGATATTAACAGCAACACTTCAATGCATTCTGTTGATTTAAATTGGATCAATGTTATTTTCCTGACATTGAAGTTGTACTGCATTTATTTAGGAGAGTTTTCTTGTTTTTAGAAAATACCCTCTGAATTATGAGGGAGTAAAGTGGACATCACAACTGCAACTTACCCTCAGATGGTTCAGAAATGTTTACAACTCAAAGGGTGTAGGGGAGCTCTTTGAACTGTTTTTGCAACTTTTTGTAATTCAAAATGTTTGCAAAACAAAAGATTTTCAAAAAAGATACATTCCACNAACTGCAACTTACCCTCAGATGGTTCAGAAATGTTTACAACTCAAAGGGTGTAGGGGAGCTCTTTGAACTGTTTTTGCAACTTTTTGTAATTCAAAATGTTTGCAAAACAAAAGATTTTCAAAAAAGATACATTCCACACACACTCCTGCTAGAATCATCTCTTTTCAAAAATGTTCACCATGAGTTTTCTTTAAGAATCAACTCACTGTTCACTGTACTGAAAATATAATCTCATTTACTAGTTTGGGAATATATACAATAATGTGATTCAGCTCAACATTTTGTTCACTCACTCAGCAATAATTTCTTAAGGGCATACGACACATAATGGTCTTTCCCCAAACTCAAGTATAAAGTAAAATATATGTATAGATAAAATCCTGAATCCCTGGATTATTTTATTAACAAGTAAGGAGTTGTTGGAAAGTATGTAATAAAATTGACTGTGGCATAGCCCTCAATCGGGGTGATAAATTGCACAAAAGAATGAAAATGAGTTGATGATTTAGTCTCAACTGCATTGGCAGGCAAAGGTAGGAAAGCAACGGGATCAGTGCATTTGGTGCACGTGTTTATGGCAGTGGATTTGGGAGGATAATGAGTCTGATACCACGTGGCCTATTTCCTCGGACTGTGATTTTGTGACACTTGACAGCTGATGCTGCTTTTCCTCAAGTGCTTATCTTTTCCCCACCTCTTTAGTGTAGCCTTCTTGTCTGAGAATTAAGAGCTGTTTTCTTTTGGATCATAATCTTCGGTTTTTATATGTAGTTGTGGGCCTTACTGAAATTAATGTAATGGATTTGTTTGATGTATGGCAAAACCAATACAATACTGTAAAGTAATTAACCTCCAATTAAATAAAGTTATATTTTAAAAAATAAATAAATCATCAAAAAAAGAGAAAATAAATAGTATATTCAAAAGCAGAGACATTACTTTGCCGACTAAGGTCCGTCTAGTCAAGGCTATGGTTTTTCCTGTGGTCATGTATGCATGTGAGAGTTGGACTGTGAAGAAGGCTGAGC
>SJYV01016520.1:166955-206919 GCA_006410875.1 Neotragus pygmaeus | reverse complement strand
TCCTGTGGTCATGTATGGATGTGAGAGTTGGACTGTGAAGAAGGCTGAGCACTGAAGAATTGATGCTTTTGAACTGTGGTGTTGGAGAAGACTCTTGAGAGTCCCTTGGATTGCAAGGAGATCCAACCAGTCCATTCTGAAGGAGATCAGCCCTGGGATTTCTTTGGAAGGAATGATGCTAAAGCTGAAACTCCAGTACTTTGGTCACCTCATGAGAAGAGTTGACTCATTGGAAAAGACTCTGAGGCTGGGAAGGATTGGGAGCCAGAGGTGAAGGGGGTGACAGAGGATGAGATGGCTGGATGGCATTCACTGACTCGATGGACGTGAGTCTGAGTGAACTCCGGGAATTGGTGATGGACAGGGAGGCCTGGCATGATGTGATTCATGGGGTTGCAAAGAATAGGACACGACTGAGCAACTGAACTGAACTGAATTGAACCACAAAACACTCAGTATTAGAGATTGTGTGGATCTAAGAAACAAAATTATAATGTGAGATCTGTGACCATAAAGTACTTGGAATTTAAGTACATATATAAAGATAAAATGAACCTCCATCTATCAGCTGTAGTCGATAATCTTATGTACTCATTTCTCTCATTCAGTCACAAAGTTCTCTTGGCATGATCTTTAAAATCTATTTCAAATCTTTCCATACTGTTGCCAGCACTCCACTCTGTTTCCATTATTCTCTCCAGGAATATTAACATAGCTTTCTACATGATATCTATGCTGACTATCTTCCCTCTTTCTTGTTTCTCTCTTCTATTTAATTCATCCTTTAAAAACAGGAAGAGTATAGTTTTCAAGATAAATTCTATCTCTACTGAAAAATCCATCCCTGATTTTCCACCAAATTTGGAATAAATCCAAATTCATGGACATGACCTTTACAGCCTTAAATGAATTGACCTCTTCCTATCTGTTCAAACTCATTTCCTTCCACTTTTACTTTCTCTCATTGTATGAACAATATAAACCTTCTTTCTGGTTCTGGATACAGTGTATTTATAATTTCTCTATGATCTTTTACATTAGCTATGTGCTTTAACTAGAATGTGCTTTTCTTGATGAGTACTTGGTTGTCTCCCTTGTATGATGTATGTCTCAGCTTAAACATTTTCTCCTTAGGTAAGCTGCATTATTTAAATATTGCTATATGATAAATTACACATTCAATTAATACTTTAAAAAAGCATTCATTATATTACGGTTTCTATGGATCAGAAATAGAGTGGCTTAATTGAGCTACTTTGGCTTAGGGTCTTTATCAAAAGGGTACAGTCAAGGTATCAGCTAAGCTACAGCTTGGCTGGTGGAGAATCCACTTCCCAGCTTACACCTGTGACTTTTGGAAGGCCTCAGGTACTCACTGGATACTGACCAGGGATATTAGTTTCTCATCAAATGAATCTCTTCGTAGAGCTTATTAAAACATGGTATTTGGTTTCTTCAGATTGAGCCAACAGAAGAGGAAGAGTCCTCTCTTCAGCCCAAGGTGGGAACATAGACTTCTTTTAACAAAATCTTAGACAGATGACATTTTATTTTTTATACTGAACTCTATTTATTAGAATCTACTCACAAGTCTAACTCATACTCAAGGGAAAGTTTTTATGTAACAATGTAGACACCAACAGCTGAGGATCGTTTGGGGCCACCTCTATGTCTACATCAGTCTGACCTAAGGCCCTCAATGATTCATGTTTTTCCCATATGCAAGATACACCCTAACCCATGATTTTAATATCTGTCACAGAAAGAGCTTAAAATTCAGAATCTCTTCATTTAAGTCTTGTGTAGATATGGATGAGGATCCTCAAAAGCAGGTACTTGAGTACAGCTATTTAAGTGCGGTGCCCCTTGATTTGTTGAAATATGAAACTAAAGAGACAATATATATGCTCTCCTTCCACACATATTCAAATTAATGTGGTGGGACAGGCATAGTATAACTGTCATAAACCTTCATCTTAAAAAATGAGGCACAAAGTCAATGATCAATAGCGGTTCTGAAATCCAGTTTGGTGAATGTTTCAAGTTCCTTAAATAGTTTTCAAAGCCTGAAAAACTTTTAGATGCAAGTTCCACACTCTGAAGTCTTGGATCTACTCTTTAATCATTCTTTGTTTTTCATGAGGCAGCATGAGCTTTCAGTTTGTTAGCTTACTCAGCCCACTTCCTGCCAGTAGAATTGTAGGGGTCCAACTACCACTTTCCTTTTATACCATCTCTGTTTTCTTCACTCTATTGTAGTAGCACTACTGCTAATATGAGTCTTTCAAAAACTTTGTGGGCCACCTATGAATATCACTGGCCTTTACTCAAAATTCCCATATACAGAACTCCTAGACACCTCTGCCTAACAAAGAATTCTCCAGACATGATTGTTGGGCAATGCTTGTAAGCCTTTTAAAGATCCTGTTGCTTAATAGAGAGAATCTGTGAGACATATCTTTAATCTCTCTAAGGTGTGATTTATTACTACACTGAGACAAAATTTTGGGGCTTTTGCAGGTTTTAACAAAAGTCTCACAGTCACACTTTCAGCTTCTTCTTTAGACAATGCTTTTTAGGCAATACGCTGGATTTGATATTTTCACAGAGACATTTAATTTTACAATTTTTTTATTTTTTAATGTGGAGAAATAAGAATCTTCAAAGACATCAAGCTATGGCTTGTTTTGTTCACAAATTCTCCCTCTAATTAACTCTCCCATCTTGTATTTTACTATAAGCAGCAAGAAGAAACCATGTGGTATTTTCAACACTTTGTTTTGAAATCACCTTAGTTACAACACCTAAGTTTCCCTGGTAGGTCAGCTAGTTAAGATGGTAAAGAATTGGCCTACAATGCTGAATACCTAAGTTCGTGTCCTGAGTTGAGAAGAGCTCCCGGAAGAGGGCATGACAAACCACTCCAGTATTCTTGCCTGGAGAATGCCCATGGACAGAGGTGCCTGGATGGCTACAGTTCATGGGGTCACCAAGAATCCGACAGGACCGGGTGACTAAGCACAGAACATAGTTATAACACCTAGTTCTTTCTTTAGACCCATTTTCTACATTGCACATAACTTTCCACAGCAGTGTTGCTAAATTTTCTGCTAATATCCCATGAGTTTTTGATACGATTTTCTTTATATTTGTGTTAGTTCTCACCTGAAGCATCCTCAGAGCCCAAAATTCTATGAACAGTTTGTTCAAGACATTTTAAGCTGTCCTGAAAGTTTCCCCAAAACACATTGCCCAATCCAAAACTCCTTCCTAATTTTTGATATTAGTTATGGCAGCATTTTAGTTCCAAGCCCTCAATATGAATTTGTATTCTATTACTGTGTAGTCAACATTAAAGCACATAGCATCTTAGAAGAAATAATTACAACCTCTCGCTTTTGTGGATCACAAATTTTCATGCAACTAACTTTGTGACTGACTCAGTGTTTCTCACATATCGCCATCAAAATGACAGCCAGGACTGCAGTCATCTTTGTGTTTGACTAGACAAGGATCCTATTACAAGCTTACACATGAGGCTGTTGTCAGTTGTCAGATTCTCACAAGTTGTTAGCCATGCCATGTATACTTTCTATTCCATGTATACTTTACTGAGAATGAGTCCAAAACAGAGGCACAGTATTTTTGTAACCTAATCTTAAAAATGATATCCTATCACTTTTGCTGTATTTTTTATTAGAAGTGAGTCAATAAGTACAGTCCACATTCAAAGAAGCATTTATAAGGGTAGGAGGAACAGAAGGTGGGGTATCACTGGGGGACTCACTGTAGAGATCTTTTGTGATGACCCTATATAACATACTCAGTCGATCCTTGTGTTAGCCTATATTAATTCTCTGTATTGTGCTTTTTATCTGATAACTTTTTTTTTTTTAATATCTGCCCTCATAGCTGAGACTGCAAAAACAGAAGAAAGTTAATGCAGAACTTTGTAAAGTATGTCAAGGAAGAAGAACATGATTAGATCTCCTTTTTAGACTCAGAAAAGTGAGGCTAATATAACAAGTCCAATGAAACTTAGAGTCAAAGATGAGAAAGGTTTGGCATAAAAGATAGGAATTAATTCATATTTCATGAACGTGTCTATCTAAATTTTAGAAGTCTTAAAGTTAGAAGAAAATTTTAGATGAGGGAAATAATATGGCAGAGATTTGGAGAAAAAAATGTCTATTGTAGAAATTGTAAAGTTTTACAGGAGCAGTGAGAATATTGAGAGAGCAAGATGCTTATATACAAAATTGAGACCATTTCTTAAAAGGTAATTGGGATGAATGTTTTAAAAAAAACAAAGCTCATCTGTTTAAAGCCACCTTACTTTTGGATCGCAGCCATTCTGACTGTTGTGAAATGGTACCTCATTGTTAAAAAGAATAAATTTGAATCAGTTCTAATGAGATGGATGAAACTGGAGCCTATTATACAGAGTGAAGTAAGCCAGAAAGAAAAACACCAATACAGCATACTGACACATATATATGGAATTTAGAAAGATAGTAATGATGACCCTGTATGTGAGACAACAAAAGGACACAGACATAGAGAATGGACTTTTGGCCTCAGAGGGAGTAGGAGAGGGCGGGATGATCTGGGAGAATGGCATTGAAGCATATATACTATTATGTAAGAAACGAATCACCAGTCTATGTTTGATACAGGATGCAGGATGCTTGGGGCTGGTGTACAGGGATGATCCAGAGAGACGTTGTGGGGTGGGAGGTGGGAGGGGGATTCAGGATTGGGAGCTTGTGTACACCTGTGGTGGATTCATGTCGATGTATGGCAAAGCCAATAGAGTATTGTAAAGTCAAATTAAAAAAAAAAAAAAGAAAGAAAATGACAAACCAAAAAAAAAATAATAATAATAAAGCCACCTTACAAAGTTGTCTCTTAACTATGGATTGGAGCTTTATATTCTTGGATTGGAGCTCCTACCTCAAGGACAAAGGCTCAAGGCAGATCCAGGAAATGAAGCAGCTTGTGGGGTTTATCCAATGTGGTCTATGTTTAATAAATGTGTTAGAGTTTGGGGGATATTAGAATAAGACTCTCATACAGAATAAGAAAAGAAGGAAATAGATTATTCAGAGTAAATCTAAAGCACCTTGAGAATATTAGAAAATGTGGTCAGATAATCATCTTTTAAATCATGGAAAGGGAGCTGACTTTTTTGCACAGCTCTCTCATCCAGGTGGAGCCCAGGCTGTCTATAAGGAGTTCTCAACAACTTAACAGTTCCTTAACTTGTTCACACTAAGATCTCAGCACACACTTGTTGAATGGAAATAGGTTGTGATTCTAGCCTTATAATGGATTCCTAAATATAACTGAAACAATCCTTCTTGGTACTTATAATTTAGTCTGACATATGATGTGGCATGTAAAATTAATGAATTTGTACTTGATATCTAGAGGGAAAGTAGGCCACTACAAATTATACTATAGGCTGATGTTTAATCAAACTACTAGAATAAATGAAAGTCCTTTCTTTTCTCTGTAGTCTATAATACTTCTAGATCATTAAATCATTATAACTTTGCATGAGAATTTGAGAATATTATAAAAGTTATGCTTGTATAATAATATCTAAGATTGCTTCAGACCCAACTGAAAGAAGTTTATAAAAAATCAAAACAGATTGCTTTTGCAATACTTGTCACCCATTATTTATTACCACTCTCATTTGCAACATGGAATAATTAAAAATTCATTCAAGTCATGTAAGTTGAGTGAACAGTATGTGCAGGAAATGAATGAAACATATATCTATTTTTAGTGGTGATACTTTGGATGGAAAATATTTCATTAAGGCCTTAAAGGTGTTCATATTTGAAATACTGATTAAACCTTATATGTATATATTTATAACAAGTATTCCATTGTTAGCTTACAGTGAATGGATCCAGATTAGTGATCTCCAAGAAGATTCAGCTTTGGGATCAAGGATCAGGCTTGATAACTCAAGAGCTTCTGTGTAGCAGAGTTTCATCAAACTATGAAAAGGGACAGAGAAAGCTTCTGATCCAGACATCAGAAGGGGTATGGTGAGTGCCCCGATCACTTGTCTAAGCAAGGGAGTTATATACCTTTTAAATTAGTTATTACAATAAATCAAAAGATTGTCTCAAAGTTGTAAAAAATTTACCAGATCTACTCCTACAGTTTAAATTTTACGGTAACATGATTAGAACTTAACAATTGAAAGATTTTACCAGACCCACTCCCATATATACATTCTAATATGTCAAGATTAGTCAGAAAGTTTTCAGGAAGAAGAAAATATCCTCAAGAAGGGTATATTATTGTTATATAATCCTGCAGTTCAGTTCAGTTGCTCAGTCCTGTCCGACTCTTTGGGACCCCATGAATAGCAGCACGGTAAGCCTCTCTGTCCATCACCAACTCCTGGAGTTCACCCAAACTCACGTCCATTGAGTCGGTGATGCCATCCAGCCATCTCAGCCTCTGTCATCCCCTTCTTCCCCTGCCCCCAATCCCTCCAAGCATCAAGGACTTTTCCAATGAGTCAACTTTTCGCATGAGGTGGCCAAAGTATTGGAGTTTCAGCTTTAGCATCAGTCCTTCCAATGAACATCCAGGACTGGTTTCCTTTAGGATGGACTGGTTGAATCTCCTTGCAGTCCAAGGGACTCTCAAGAGTTTTCTCCAACACCACAGTTCAAAAGCATCAATTATTCACCACTCAGCTTTCTTCACAGTCCAACTCTCACCTCCATACATGACTACTGGAAAAACCATAGGCTTGACTAGATGGACCTTTGTTGGCAAAGTAATTCTTAGTACAGAGTAAAACCTGAGTTGTTTGTTGTTTAATCATCAATTCCAGGCTTAAAGATAAAAACGTTTTTTGTGACTAAGAGTAAGGAATGTAGAGAGAGAGGAAAAAAAAATTGTCCTTTCCTCCTCCTTGAGAGCCCCAGAGCTCTCTCTCCTCCTCAGGGACCCCAGACTTCTTATCAACCTGCCTAGGAATTGACTCTCTCACCATTGAGGAAAAAAAGAATATTCCATCTTCTTAGTTTAGAATTTTAGGAGCTTAAATTATATATGCTGTACTTGTAGAAAAGTTTATTTAAGTAGGCTGAAATAGGCTGGAATCAAGATTGCCGGGAAAAATATCAATAACCTCAGATATGAAGATGACACCACTCTTGTGGCAGAAAGTGAAGAACTAAAGAGCCTCTTTATGAAAGTGAAATAGGAGAGTGAAAAAGTTGGTTAATATTCAGCATTCAGAAAACTGAGATTTAGTCCCATCACTTCAAAGCAAATAGATGGGGAAACAGTGGAAACTGAGAGACTATTTTTGGGGGCTCCAAAATCACTGCAGATGGTGACTGCAGCCATGAAATTAAAAGACGCTTACTCCTTGGAAGAAAAGTTATGACCAGCTTAGACAGCATATTAAAAAGCAGAGACATTACTTTGCCAACAAAAGTCTATCTAGTCAAAGCTATGATTTTTTCCAATAGTTATGTATGTGTGTGAGAGTTGGACTATAAAGAAAAATGAGCACCCAAGAACTGATTCTTTTGAACTGTGGTTTTGGAGAAAACCCTTGAGAGTCCCATGGGCAGCAAGGAGATCCAACTAGTCCTAAAGGAAATCAGTCCTGAATATTCGTTGGAAGGACTGAGGCTGAAGCTGAAACTAATACTTTGGCCACCTGTCATGAAGAACTGACTCATTAGAAAAGACCCTGATATGGGAAAGATTGAAGGCAGGAGGAGATGGGGATGACAGAGGATGAGATGGCTGGGTGGCATCACCCACTTGATGGACATGAGTTTGAGCAAACTCTGGGAGTTGACGATGGACAAGGAGGACTGGAGTGCTGCAGTCCATGGGGTCGCAAAGAGTTGTACACAACTGAGTAATTGAACTGAACTGAAAATAGGCTAATAAATAATTTAAGATTAAGACTCCATGGAAAGTATACTTTACTAAGGTAAAAATAAAGAGCAAGTATACCCTGCGATATCTGTTAAAAATGTGAAGAATAAGCAAAAGTTATAAAATGACCTGGTTTTTAGACTTTGGTATTTGCTAGAAATATGAGCCTCCCCCTAAATTGTAGAAAATGATTTTATATGTATTTTCTAATCATTTTAAAAATATTTAAAGATTTTTTAAGATGACAGTTATCTATATATTACTTCAAATAGTTTTGCAAGTTGAGCAAAGATAGATACATATATCCCTTGCTTTTCTGAAGTTTGTTTCATTCCACTTAGCATTTATGAAAGACCTATATTAGTATTTGTTGTTTTCTAATCAAAGGAAATCCAAAAAGGATTTTCCCTTTTATGCACAAAGACAAAGAGTGAAAATAGTGTCCAGTGTTTGTATTTTTGTGAGCTGTTATAGAGGCAACATGCAGCTAGAGTAGCACCACCAAGCTCCTTCCCCAGGAACTACACTTAGCATCTCAGTGATCAAGACACCACAGCTTACAACTGTGTCTGTAAGCATCTGAGCATTATCTTGTTTTTTTTNCAATAACCTCAGATATGCAGATGACACCACCCTTATGGCAGAAAGTGAAGAGGAGCTAAAAAGCCTCTTGATGAAAGTGAAAGAGGAGAGTGAAAAAGTTGGCCTAAAGCTCAACATTCAGAAAATGAAGATCATGGCATCCAGTCCCATCACTTCATGGGAAACAGATCCACTTCAAATCAGTGGATCTAAAAAAAAATGATATGAATGAACTTCCATAGAAACAGAAAGAGACTCACAGACTTAGAAAATGAACTTGTGGTTGCCAAGGTGAAGGGACAGTTAGGGACTTTGGGAAGGTCATGTACATACAGTTATATTTTAAATGGATAACAACAAAGATGTATTGTCAAGCACATGGGACTCTGCTCAGTGTTATATGCCAGCCTGGATAAGAGGGGGTCTCAGGGGAGAATGGGTATGTACAGCTGAGTCCCTAGCTGTTCACCTGAAACTATCACAGCATTGTTATTTGGCTGTACCCCAATACAGAATACAAGTTTAAAGTTTTAGGGAAAAAAATAAAAGCTATCAGGGATAAAGAGGGGTGTTATGTAATGATAAAAAGTCAATCCTCCAAAAGACATGGCAATTCTTTTTTCTGTTTTTTAAAACCATGAAAATTTTAATGTGTATGTATTTAATAAGAGAGCATCAAAATGCATAAGGTGAAATCTGATAGAACTGAGAGGAGAAATAGAAGTATCCACCATTGTATTTGGAGATTTCAACACCTTTCAGTAATATATGGATCCAAATAGTACACAGTTAGAAATGACATAGCTGAATTCAATCACACTATCAATCAACTCAATGAAGTGAATATACACCTAATGCTTTGTTCAACAACAACAGAATAAACTTTCTTGTGAGGTTTATAAAGAACACTAACCAAGACAGATCACATTATGGGACATAAAACATACCTTAACAAATTTAAAATAATATAAGTTATGCAACGGCTGCTCTAAGACCATAATGGAATTAAACTAGAAATTGACAACAGAAATATAACTGGAAAACCCCCAAATACATGTAAATTAAACAACATACTTCTAAATAACACATAGGTCAAAGAAGAACTTTCAAGATAAATGTATTTTGAACTAAATGAAAACAACCACAACCTTTCAGAATTTGTGGAATGCACCAAAAACAGTGATTCACTGGAAAGTTATAGCATTGAATATATTTATTAGAAAAAAGAAAGTTCTAAACTCAACAATCTAAGCTTTAACCCTAGAGAATTAGAAAAACAAGAGCAAATTAAATCCAAAGTAAGTGAAAGAAAAGAAAAATCTGAATATAAATCAGTGAATTGAAAACAGGAAGCAAAGAGTGAAAGTCAATGAAATCAAAGCTGGTTCTTTGAAATCATCACTAACATGGGTAAGTGTTTGGCCAGACTAAGAAAAAAGGGAGAGAACATAAATGAATAATATGAGAAATAAAAGAGAAGACATCACTACATATTCTATGAACTTTAAAAGATAATAAGAAAAGAATAATAACAAGGCCTTTAAGAAGAAGTTATATCACTTATCTAAATGTAGAATGTAGAAGCTGAGGAGTTATATCCTAACCCATTTTATGAGCCCAGCCTGACTCTAATACTCAGACAATACATTACAGACCAATGCCGCTCGTGAACATAAATGCAAAAATCCTCAACAAAATATTATCAAATTGATCTAATAGTATATGAAGATATTTATACACCATAATCAAGTAGAATTTATTCCAGATATGCAAAGTTTATTAACATGTGAAAGTCAATAAATGTAATCATTATATCAATAGACAAAGAAAAATCAAATTATTATATCAGTAGATGAAGAAAAAAGCATTAAGCAAAATCCAACACACATTTATGAATTTAAAAACTCAATAAAATTGGAATAGAGGGGAACTTTCTCTACTTGATAATGAATATATGCAAAGAAATCTACTTCTAGCTTCATCCCTCATAGGGAGAAACCACAAGTTTTTCCACTATTGATCAGGAACAAAGTATGGATGTCCCCTCTCATCACTGCTTTTATCTTTCAGAAAGTTAATGAATAAATGAACTGTGGGTACATTCAGACAATGGAAGAGTCAGGTCAGTTCAGTTCAGTCACTCATTCATGTCCAACTCTATGTGACCCCATGAATTGCAGCACACCAGGCCTCCCTGTCCATCACCATCTCCCGGAGTTCACCCAAACTCATGTCCATTGAGTCGGTGATGCCATCCAGCCATCTTATCTTCTGTTGTCCCTTTCTCCCTCTGCCCCCAATCCCTCCCAGCATCAGAGTCTTTTCCAATTAGTCAACTCTTCGCATGAGGTGGCCAAAGTATTGGAGTTTCAGCTTTAGCATTATTTCTTTCAAAGAACACCCAAGACCGATCTCCTTTAGAATGGGCTGGTTGGATCTCCTTGCAGTCATATTTAATGCTAAAAGAAATGGATTATCAAGTCACAAAAAGACAGGTAGTGAACACGCATATTATTAAGTGAAAAAAATCTGAAAATGTGCATACTATATGATTCCATTTATACAATAATCTGTAAAGGGTAAACTATAGGGAGAATAAAAAAAGAATAGTGGTTCTCAAGAGGTTAATTTGGCGGCAGGGGTGAATAGGCAGAGCACAGAGAGTTTAGAGGGAAGTGAAAATATTCTATCTGATATTACAGTGATGGATGTATCTTATTATAAATTCACCCAAACTCCTAAAATATACAACATCAAGATTGAACCCTAATATAAACTATGGAGTTTGGGTGATAAACATGTGTTAATATAAATTTTTAAACTGTAACAAATGAGTGACTTTGTTTGGGGATATTGATAATAGGAAAGGCTATGCATATGTGGAGATAGAAGTTACCTACAATATCTCTGTACCATCCTCTCAATTCTGATGTGAACCTAAAATTGTTCTAAAAAAATGTCATTAAAAAATCTTACTGGTTTTTGCAAAACCAGTTAGCAATAGTTAATTTGTTTAAAAAACCCATGATATTCTAGGATCCATTCCAGATCTGATGTTGCAATGACATGCAACATTAAAAAATTTTTAGTTCTCATGGGTAGATAGATATAATTTCTGCTCTGATGAGAAAGAATGGTTCAGGTTTTGATTTCCTCATGCTGTTAAATTCTATGCTAATTTTTTTCTTATTTTAAAATTCTGTGTTACATTTGCTCTTTGTCTAAAGCTTTTAGTAGCATTGTTGTAATTGTGTTTGGTCACTAACTCATGTCTCTGCTGCTTTGTCCTCTATTATCTTTGTGATTTGCTCAAATTCATGTTCGTTGAGCCCATGATACTATCTAATCGTCTCATTCTCTACCAACCACTTCTCCTTTTGCCTTCAGTCTTTCCTAGCATCAGGGTTTTTTTCCAATGAGTCAACTCTTCACATTAGGTGGCCAAAGTATTGGAGCTTTAGCAACAGTTCTTATGAATATTCAGTATTGATTTCCTTTCAGTTAAGTTCAGTCACTCAGTCATGTCCCTCTCTTTGCAACTACATGAATCACAGCACACCAGGCCTCCCTGTCCATCACCAACTCCTGGAGTTCACTCAAACTCATGTCCATCGAGACGGTGATGCCATCCAGACATCTCATCCTCTGTCGTCCCCATCTCTTCCTGCCACTGATCCCTCCCAGCATCAGGGTCTTTTCCAATGAGTCAACTCTTCGCATGAGGTGGCCACAGTACTGGAGTTCAGCTTCAGCATCAGTCCTTCCAATGAACACCCAGAACTGGTCTCCTTTAGGATGGACTGGTTGGCTCTCCTTGCAGTCCAAGGGACTCTCAAGAGTCTTCTCCAACACCACAGTTCAAATGCATCAATTCTTTGGTGCTCAGCTTTCTTTATAGTCCAACTCTCACATCCATACATGATCACTGGAAAAACAATAGGCTTGACTAGATGGACCTTTGTTGGCAAAGTAATATCTATCTCTGCTTTTTAATATGCTCTCTAGGTTGGTCATAACTTTCCTTCCAAGGAGTAAGTGTCTTTTAATTTTGTGGCTGTAATCACCATCTGCACTGATTTTGGAGCCCCCAAAAATAAAGTCTGACACTGTTTCCCCATCTATTTCCCATGAAGTGATGGGACCAGATGCCATGATCTTCTTTTTCTAAATGTTGAACTTTAAGCCAACTTTTTCACTCTCCACTTTCACTTTCATCATGAGACTTTTTAGTTCCTCTTCACTTTCTGCCACATAAGGGTGGTGTCATCTGCCTATTTGAGGTTATTGATATTTCTCTTGGCAATCTTGATTCCAGCTTGTGTTTCTTCCAGTCCAGCATTTCTCATGATGTACTCTGCATATAAGTTAAATAAACAGGGTGACGATATACAGCCTTGACGTACTCCTTTTCCTATTTGGAACCAGTCTGTTGTTCCATGTCCATTTCTAACTGTTGCTTCCTGACCTGCATACAGATTTCTCAAGAGCCAGTTCAGGTGGTCTGGTATTCTCATCTCTCTCAGAATTTTCCACAGTTTACTGTGATGCACACAGTCAAAGGCTTTGGCATAGTCAATAAAGCAGAAATAGATGTTTTTCTGGATGAGTGAAATTGTGTGGTAGTTTGAGCATTCTTTGGCATTACCTTTCTTTGGGATTGGAATGAAACTGACCTTTTCCTGTCCTGTTGCCACTGCTGAGTTTTCCAAGATTGCTGGCATATTGAGTGCAGCACTTTCACAGCATCATCTTCCAGGATTTGAAATAGCTCCACTGGAATTCCATCACCTCCACTAGCTTTGTTCATAGTGATGCTTTCTAAAGCCCACTTGACTTCACATTCCACGATGTCTGGCTCTAGGTGAGTGATCATACCATCGTGATTATCTGAGTCGTGAAGATTTTTTGTACAGTTCTTCTGTGTATTCTTGCCACCTCTTCTTAATATCTTCTGCTTCTGTTAAGTCCATACCATTTCTGTCCTTTATCGAGCCCATCTTTGCATGAAATGTTCCCTTGGTATCTCTAATTTTCTTGAAGAGATCTCTAGTCTTTTCCATTCGGTTGTTTTCCTCTATTTCCTTGCATTGATCACTGAAGAAGGCTTTCTTATCTCTCCTTGCTATTCTTCGGAACTCTGCATTCAGATGCTTACATCTTTCCTTTTCTCCTTTGCTTTTCACCTCTCTTCTTTTCACAGCTATTTGTAAGGCCTCCCTAGACAGCCATTTTGCTTTTTTGCATTTCTTTTCCATGGGGATGGTCTTGATCCCTCTCTCCTGTACAATGTTACCAAACAAAGCTAGTGGAGATGATAAAATCCCAGTTGAACTATTTTGAATCCTAAACAATGATGTTGTGAAAGTGCTGCACTCAATATGTCAGCAAATTTGGTAAACTCAATAGTAGCCACAGAACTTGAAAATGTCAGTTTTCATTCCAATCTCAAACAAGAGCAATGCCAAAAAATGCTCAAACCACCACACAATTGTATTCATCTCACAGGCTAATAAAGTAATCCTCAAAATTATCCAAGCCAGGCTTCAATAGTATGTTAACCGTGATCTTCCTGATGTTCAAGCTGGATTCAGAAAATGAAGAGGAACCAGAGATAACATTGCTGACATCTGTTAAATCATCAAAAAAGCAAGAAACTTCCAGAGAAATATGTACTTCTGCTTTATTGACCTTACCAAAGCCTTTGACTGTGTGGACCAAAATAAACTGGAAAATTCTGAAAACAATGGGAATACCAGACCACCTGACCTGCCTCCTGAGAAATCTGTATACAAGTCAGGAAGCAACAGTTAGAACTGGACATGGAACAATAGACTGGTTCCAAATAGGGAAATGAGTACATCAAGGCTGTATATTGTCACCCTGCTTATTGAACTTATATGCAGTGTACATCATGAGAAACGCTGGGCTGGATGAAGCACAGCTGGAATCAAGATTGCCAGGAGAAATTTTGAGAACCTCAGATATGCAGATGATACCACCCTTATGGCAGAAAGTGAAGAACTAAAGAGCCTCTTGATGAAAGTGAGAGAGGAAAGTAAAAAAGTTGGCTTAAAGCTCAACATTCAGAAAACTAAGATCATGGCATCCTGTCCTATCACTTCATGGCAAATAGATGGGGAAACAGTGGAAATAGTGATGGACTTTATTTTCTTGGGCTCTAAAATCACTTTAAAGGGTGACAGTAGCCATTTAATTAAAGGATGCTTGCTCCTTGGAAGAAAAGCTATGACCAACCCAGACAGAATATTAAAAAGTAGAAAATAAATAAATAAAAAAGAAAAAGCAGAGACATTACTTTACCACAAATGTCCATCTAATCAAAGCTATGATTTTTTTAGTAGTTATGTATGGATATCAGATTTGGACTATAAAGAAAGTTGAGCAACTAAGAATTGATGGTTTTGAACTGTGGTGTTGGAGAAGACTCTTGAGTCTCCCTTGGACTGTAAAAAGATCCAAGCAGTCCATCTTAAAAATTTCAGTCCTGAATATTCATTGGAAGGACTGATGCTGAAGCTGAAACTCCAGTCTTTTGGCTAGCTGATGCAAAGAACTGACTCATTTGAAAAGACCCTGATGCTGGAAAAGATTGAAGGTGGGAGGAGAAGGGAACGACTGAAGATGAAATGGTTGGATGGCATCATTGACTCAATGGATATGAGTTTGAGTAAACTCCAGGGTTTGGTGATGAGCAGGGAGGCCTGGTGTGCTGCAGTCCATGGGACTGCAAAGAGTCAGACATGATTCAGTGACTAAACTGATGATTATTAAATATCTGTTTAAGCACAAGTCCAATAAATATTCTGCCATCTCTTTTCATATGTAGTTTATATGTTTTTCCCATAAAGGCTAAATTCATCAAAGAAATTCTTGCCACAGACATGAAACAATATAGAATTTCCAATGTGATCCCAGGAATTCTTGATTAGTTCTTTATGCAAATTTGCAGATATTCAAAGAAATTCATGAATATCATAGTTTTTACTTAGCTTTTTAAATAAACATTCTTTTTGTCGCAAACTGAAAGTGGAAGGTAAGTTGGAATTTACAGAAAGGGAGGAGAAAGCTAAGGAAGAACAGATCATAACTTTTAGTTAAAATGAAATCATCAATGGAGAGTGAGGGCCAGTTTACACAGGCACAGTAGGCACTTTGAGAAAGTTTCTAGCAACGTAATTCACATAGTGTCTTTATTCAGTTTGGTGAAAATTGGACTATGGTTAGAAGACTCTCCTCCCTTATTCATCTCAAAATAAATGATTATTTATTTTAGATTATTAAAAGAAATTAGGAATACAACATCATTCAATTGTCTATGAGAATTTTCTCTTTTTCATTAAGAAGGAAAGTTATAGACAATTCTTTTTGCTATCCTTTTCACATACACAATGAAGAGAGAAAATATTATGCATACAGTATTGTTTGGCTCAAATGCTTTATAACCTAGGTGTTTTGACAGCTTAATTATCTTATTAATGACTTTATTTTGTACTAACCTCAAAATTATGATTTCCATTTCAGTGGTTTCTTTTGAATACCAAGGAGTATGGTTATTAACAGGAAATTCAAGCAGAATCTCTGAGAACATTAAAAAAGAGTTTTCTAGGTATCACAAATAGACATGACCAGTTCCAGATGATCTCAAACCTGTTTTATGTGTGTGTATGTTTCAAATAATGAAAGAGTTTACTGAGAACTTAAAATACATATATTGTACACTGAAAGATAAAAGGTCATGTTGCTCAGAATATTGCAGATCTGTGCTATCCAATACATTAACCACTAGCCATAGGTGGCTATTTATATGTAAAATAGCATTTTTTATATTTAAAAATTCAGTTCTTCATTTGTGCTAGCTATTAATACGTTTCATTTTTTCCACTAGCCATACAAGTCCATGGCTACCATGTAGGACAGCACAGATTTTACAAAACCTTTTTATTGTCACAGAGAGTTATCTTGAATAGTCCTGTGAATGTCTATTTTAGGCAAAAGCCCTGATCTCAGTGAGTTGACTGCCTAATGGGGAGAACTGAGACTAGCTAATTAAAATGTTTATTAAAAACTCCAAGACGGTCCAAGTGCTAGAAACAGAGCAGCAAATAAGAAAGGTAAGTTATCTGCTATAGTAGGGTTTAAACTCTTAAATTTAATATTTTTCTAAACCTCAAGCTCTTCTAGGAATAATTTCTCCCTTATGAGTCAGCCTGGCATATTAATTAAAAAAATACTGAAGTATAGTTGATTTCCAATGTTATGTTGTGTTGGTTTCTGCAAAATGAACTGGTATATTAATTTTAACCTTATTAACCTACAAGCTTGGTACATAGGACTCCTCATAGTCACATCAGTCCTTTAAGGGTATTGCTCTACATGTAACCAAAAACATGTCCAGATAATCATTACACTATGGGTCTTGTGACAGACCTCATCCTCTCTCTCCAAATGGCTATATCAAATTCATTCATAAGTCAAATATGAAACCAAGGAGAAAGATTAGTGATCCACCAGCTGTGACTAACTGGGTACTCTGCACTGTATATCCTTTTTTTGTGTTTATTATGCCACTAATAAAGTATGATTAGTATTGGATGACTGTAAAGCTCCAAGTAATTGAGGACAGAGGTATTGCTATGAAGTTAACTTGTAATGGGTGGACAGGAGGATGTTAACATGCTGCAACACACCTACACACAGTCCTGAACTTGACAGCAGTAGACAGATTTGCCTGGCATGTAACAAGACAACATCAGGTGGCTCAGTTTGAAATAAGGCCTCATGCAGTTAGAGAGATGAAGAGACTAAGATGCAGAATGTGATGAGTCTTAAATATGAGTGTCCCTGGCCAAGCTTGTATCTATTGGCACAAGGATTGCCTTTCACCCCTGGGGATGTAGTCCCGCTTTAACATATGCATTGCAATACTGTCAATGACATTTAGAGACAAATTATGATCACTTGAAAGGGTGTACTTCATCAAGAGTTTGATGGAATCATTTTCCTCATCCTTTAATAACATTTATCTTACAGATTGCAGTAATAATGTGAAATATTGCTAAGGTTTTTTTCCCTTTGATTCAGTGTCCATGTGTGAATGGAATTTACACAACTGTCTGAATCTTTATTATGACCTCAAGAATACTCTACCAACAGGGAACTATTAACCATTTATGAATGGTTTACATCTCCAAGCTTTCGCATATCATCCATTTCTGGAATGTCCTTTGCTCATGTGATATACTTAGTATTTGTTCATTCTTTCTGATCAAAATGCCGACTCTTGTTTCATTCATGCACTCCAGTAAAGTTTATTGATAGTCACTATGTTTTAAGTACATTTCTAAGCTTATGGAAATAGCAGTGAAAAACAAGTTCTCAGCCTCATGAAGCTTACTGTCTTTGGAAGAGGCAATAAAATATAAAATGAATATATAATTTTAAAGGTAAGGTTGTGTTACATAAAGAAAAGTAATGCAGGATAGAGAATATGAGTGAACTTTCTTCGGTAGGTGGTCTGGGACGCATCTATAAGGGGATAATTCAGAAAATTTTCAGTGCAGTGATGAAGTGAGCCATGAGACATCTATGAGAAGCATATGCCTGGCAAAGAGAATGGCAAAAGTAAGCCCCTAAGTACAAAAAGACAAGAAGAGAAAAATCAGAAGTGGTGAAGAGTGTAGAAGTGGCAAATGAGTTTAGAGAGTGAGGCAGAAACCAGAAGCATGGGGCATTGTAAGGTCATGGTGTTGGGTTTAAACTTTGTGTGACTGGAAGCCAGTGGAAATTTTAAGACAGGAAGTGATATAATCTTGTTTTAAGATTTAGAAAGGTCACTTGGCTGCCAAGTGGGGGATAGATTAAAGGGTCAGGAATGGAAGCCAGGAGGCCAGTTGGGAGATTATTGAAGTAGGTACATGAAAGATGATGGAGGCTTAAACTAAAGTGAGAACAGTGAATGTTATGGAAACTAATCAAATTCAGGATAAAATTAAAAGTTAGAGGCTATAGTACTTGCTGATATATTGGATATGGCATGTAAGGAAAAGATAGGAGCAAAAGATAATTTTTTAGCCTGATCCACAGGATGAATGCATTTGACCAGAGTAAGAGCAGGTTGTGTGTAGAAGGGTCGTATGTCGAGAGTTGTATTTTAGCCATAATAATCTTGAGATGCCTACTAGGCATATGGGTAGAAATGTTAGATAGATAGTGTGATACATATATCATTTGGAGATTGGGAGTTAGTGAATTTGCATTGATGACCCTTAAAAACTAAAAGACTTCTTGATAGTACCTTGGGAAAGAGTATAGGCAGAGAGAGGGAGGGAAGTTAAAGGAGTAAATCCTTGGATCCTATCATATAAAAATTAGCAAGAAAAGAAGCTGAAAAAGAAATAATCACTCCCTCTGTGAGTTACCAAAAATAGTTATAGGCCTATTATATAGAGGCCAGTCACGTTGTACTGTGGTTATTTTTATCCTTTATTTCTTCTCTAATAGATTTCTTGTTTTTATACATACCACATAGTAAACAATAAATGTTTGCAACATAAATACTTGCCTAAATAAACTTTTTGTGACTTGGAGAAGAAAATTTTCACAACATATTTATTGGGAAAAATAAATGATACAAAGTGAAACTTCAATCCTCTATTATTTGAAGACACTGACTATATATTTCTTTGTAAAGTGAAACATTTGATTACTCATCTCTAAATTCTTATATTTATTATTGATGCCTCAACTATGTTTCAGTTTGTTTTTACTCCATTGCTTTCATATTTATATCTCCTTTATGTTAGGACTTGTAAGTGAATAAGGTTATTTATTATTTTCTTTCTTTTAGAGACCAAACAGCTTTTCCATCGTCAGGTTTATTTGTATCACTGGCCACACCCTCTCCATGCATTACAAATGCAGATTAGTCCCCCCCAAGTGGTGCACAGTCTGTTGGCTCAATGGGCTAGATTTTAAGTCATCCACAGCCAAAGAACTTAAACACTATAGACATAGAGTATACAGTCTCTCTCTTTGAGCTGTGGTATTGGAGGAGACACTTGAGAGTCCCTGGACTGCAAGGAGATTCAACCAGTCCATCCTAAAGGAAAACAGTCCTGATTATTTGTTGGAAGGACTGATGCTGAAGCTAAAACTCCAATACTTTGGCCACCTGATGCGAAGAACTGACTCACTTGAAAAGACCCTGATGCTGGGAAAGATTGAAGGCAGGAGGAGAAGGGGACGACAGAGGATGGGATGTTTGGATGGCATCCCCAACTCAATGGACATGTGTTTGAGTAGAGTCTGGCAGTTGGTGATAGACAGGAAGGCCTGGAGTNAAAAGACCCTGATGCTGGGAAAGATTGAAGGCAGGAGGAGAAGGGGACGACAGAGGATGGGATGTTTGGATGGCATCCCCAACTCAATGGACATGTGTTTGAGTAGAGTCTGGCAGTTGGTGATAGACAGGAAGGCCTGGAGTGCTGCAGTCCGTGAGGTCGCAAAAAGTTGGACAGGACTGAGCCACTGAACTGAACTGAACTGATACAGTCTCTCTGATAGCACACCTATGCCTGCAGGCAGGTATCTGCAAATGATTGGCTTCAGGTGTTTGCCCGCAGGAGCTCATTGAAAGTCAATGCAAATGAGGCCATTTTCCGGAGCAGAAGACATTAACCTGCAGGAACCTTGTAGGCACAGGTGTATTTTGGGACCATAACCATGTACTTTTTAAATATATGTATAATATTATACATTGATCATAAATACTAGGTCAACAATGTGAGGAGTTCTCAACGAAGTAGGGGAAAGAGGAGATGTGTCAATGAGCAGAATAGTGGAATTAGAACAGTTTTGTCTACCTTGCTCTCTTGTATGTTTCATCTCTGCCAAGATTTCCATTCTCATTCTGCCAAGATTATAAGAAACAATAATCTTGAGGCATATTGACAAATGGAAAGTATAAGTAAAGCAAATACAACTTACTTGAAATTGCATTGTGTTTGGAATATAAGAAATTAATTACATTTAAGCTATGCCAGTAGTATTCAAAACCATGTTTCTATTTCTGAATTATACCAAGTGTTCAATGCTAAACTAACAATTATATGAGGTCACATTTAGCTGCTAACCTGGGTAGGAATTGAAAGTCTGTTCTATGTTTTATGCTTTTTAAAATCATTGGCACTTTATATATATATTTTATCAGTGGAAGCATTGAACTCATCTTCTTCTATAACTGACCACTTCATGGTGATTTTTTTCCTGACCAAGAATCCCTTCAGTGCTTTCACAGTATGCACTTGATTGTTGTATGCATACTCAAATGTTGCCTTAGGAACCAACCATTTCACTTCTATAAGTGTTTTGGTTTTTTCTTCCCTCTCTCCCCTTACATTATAACTTTCCCTAAACTAGGAAGTATTTTATCTAATTTCTGTACATCTTTTCATCTCTGTCTCCACAACATGCATTTTTATTGAATTGAATTATATAGAAAAATTATCAAACTGTTTCTTTTAATGTGCAGTGAAGTTTAATATATGTAATACTCTTGAGATTCAAGACTATATTGAATGGGGTCAAAGAGAAGTTATAGTGCTTTACGCATGTTATGTGGTACACACATTAAAACATATTGACATTTGCAAGGAATTTAGACTCTGCTATAATTTCATATGCAGGTGGGTGCTTAATAAATAATTTTGGTCATAAGCCAAGAATATGCTCTATGTAGGATTTGAGCATATGCTCTGTGATATTAATGATAAAACATATGTTTAGAAACATTTCCATCCAAGCCTGGGACATATTGCCTCCATCCCATACAGAACATCTCCTCCAACAAGGCCTCTTCATCTTGAAATAAAAGCATTTTAAAATCTATGAACATTCCCCTGCTCTAGTTCTTTTCCCCAATTGCCAATAGCATAACCTTCAGAAATATAAGTCTGATGGTGCCTGTCTTGCTTAAAAACTTTCCAAGTCTATAACATGGCACCTGGGACCTTTCACACATTCACAATCTGATCCTAATCTACTATGCTCTTCCCTGTCTTGTTTTTCACTATGATCTACTCTCATACAACTACATTGTTCACTGTTCTCGGAACACATCACCAAGTCTCACTCCTCCATTCACTTTTTAGTGCTATTTAATCCACCTGCAATATATTTTCCAACCTCCTATGCTTGGTGAGTTCGACTCAGGCTCTCATTCTCTTTTTAGGAAGATTTCCCCTCTCAGAGCTCCTTTCTGGTTTTCTGATTCTTCCCTGCCCTTCTTAATTCATCCACCAACTAACCATTCCAAGTTGGCTACTCTTATTTGCGCTCTCACACAGTCCTTGGCTTATCTTTTTTGAGTATGATATATAGCACAGTGACATGAATAGTCACAACTAAGCCACATTCTTTAGGAGATCCTTCAAAGCTACTCTGCTCATTTTGGAAACACAGTTTGTTTATTTTTTGGTAAATAACTTTTAAGCATGACAAATAACATGATTTTGTAGGAAGAATATAAACATTAAAATTATACACAATAAATATATGGGGAAAACATGTTGAGAGAGTAGATAACTATTCAATTACCTCAGTTCCCTAATTCAGAAATAAACACTTTAAACAGTCTGATGTAAGTTTCTCTTTTTTTTCCTCTCTGCACATACTTTCACATGCTGTTTTTTTTTTTTAAGAAAATGAATTTTTTTCAATATAAACTTGCTTTTATTCAATTGTGATCCTCTTTGTACATTGAAGCATCTAGATGTAACTTATACCTTTATATCTTGTATCATTTGCCTTGAACCTTTAATATCTGCATGAAAGAAAGTGAAGTCTTTCAGTCATGTCCAAATCTTTGCGACCGCTGGACTGTAGCCCACCAAACTCCTCCATCCATGGGATTCTCCAGGCAAGAATACTGGAGTGGGTTGCCATTTTCTTCTCCAGGGGATCTTCCCGACCCAGGGATTGAACCCAGGTCTCCCACATTGCAGGCAGACGCTTTAACCTCTGCACCACCAGGGAAGCATATGTAGCCATAAATTACTTATTATTTTTATTGGTATTTAGGCTGTTCAGTTGTTTGTCGTAGCCAACAGTACTGCAGTGTGTTTTCTTGGATTTATATCTTTCCCCATTTGGACACTGAGAACTAAGATTTATTTTATTCAGCTTTCTATCCATAAGAGTGGGCTTCCCTGGTGGCTCAGATGGTAAAGAATCCGGCTGCAATGCAGGAGACCTGCATTCGATCCCTGGGTTGGGAAGATCCGATGGAGCAGGGCATGGCATCCCACTCTAGTATTCCTGCCTGGAGAATCCCTTTGGACAGAGGAGCCTGGCAGGCTACAGTCCATGGATTCGCAGAGTTCGACACAACTGAATGATCACGCACAGCATCCATAAGAGTAACAAGAGATTCATTAATCCAGAAAAAGTGTAAAGAAGGGAAGCCCAGAGGCTGATTAACACATACTATGAAACACAAATTGCATACATGGCTTCTCTACTCAATCATGCTAATAGCAAGCCATAAACATTAGTAGCAATGTTCTTGTTTTACTTTCTAATTTACACTTCACTTAATCTTTGACACTCTTAGTCAGTGTGGCTTAAGAAACCATCTTTGACTTGATCTCATTTAGAGTATTTACAGTATTTCCTCCTTTTTGTTTTAAACCCAGTCGTGCCCGACTCTTTGCGACCCCATGGATAGTAGTCTGCACCAACCTCCTCCGTCCGTGGGGTTTTCAAGGCAAGAGTACTGGAGTGGGTTGCCATTTCCTTCTCCAGGAGATCTTCCTGACCCAGGGATTGAACCTNCGTGCCCGACTCTTTGCGACCCCATGGATAGTAGTCTGCACCAACCTCCTCCGTCCGTGGGGTTTTCAAGGCAAGAGTACTGGAGTGGGTTGCCATTTCCTTCTCCAGGAGATCTTCCTGACCCAGGGATTGAACCTGGGTCTCCCTCATTGTAGACAGATGCTTAACCATCTGAGCCACCAGCTCAGAGTTTTTTTAACCCTATGAGGTACTTATTCCACACCCATCTAAACTAGAAAAAGTCTGTTTTTCTTTTTTATATTGAATTTCTTAAAATTAATTAAAGATTGTTCCCAGTTTCTGCATCACTTTTGCTCAAGGATTAAATACCAAGTTTCTAGTCACTATATAGAACCAGAGCTGATTTCCTTCAATATAGTGCAAAATGTGCCAGTTTCATAGGATCATGAAGTCTGTCACCTTTTGCAAGGCTCTGAAGAATTTCACTTTCTTCCCTTTTTTTTTTTTGAACTGTGTTTCTGTCTTTGACCAATTGTCTATTTGAATGGTCAACAACTTGTACTTTCTTTTTCTGCTGTTATTTGCCACTCTTCAGCCACGGGAAATAAGTTTCTACTTTTCGGAAAGAAGCAGTAGCCAGTGGGCGGATGGTCATTAGGCAGATATTTGTGGAGAATCACGATATTGCACTTNGGTCAACAACTTGTACTTTCTTTTTCTGCTGTTATTTGCCACTCTTCAGCCACGGGAAATAAGTTTCTACTTTTCGGAAAGAAGCAGTAGCCAGTGGGCGGATGGTCATTAGGCAGATATTTGTGGAGAATCACGATATTGCACTTCTCTGGCAATGGTGGCCTCTGTTTTTACTATTTGACTATTCCTACCACTGTGTTGATGCCATAATAACATGTGTTGATATGATATTGTATCTGTTCAATACATATCTTGCTTCCCAGCAAATTCATCTTTCTTCCCTTTGTTTCTCAATTAATTTTTCTGAATGAATTAATGTATATATAAAATTTCTCCTTAATAAAGATGAAATTATAAAGACTGCTTTTTAATCTTATTTAAAGATATTGATCAAACTGATTAAATTGAAGTTGTACATATTATTTGTAAAGATAATTTTATTCTCAAATATGACATTGCAAGCCTTTTATAAAGGCTCAAACCTTTTCTTTTGAGTATAGTGTTTTTAAAAATAAGGAAGAGAAGTAAGCTCTGGAAAAACTTCTTGCTATGAAGCATTAAAATTCAGCAACCATTGTTTAACCTCTTGCACAGAAGCGAGATCTTTTTTTTTTTCCTGACAAATAAAAAAAGGGGGGTCTTGAAAGAAAAGTTACAGGGCATCTAATATTTGGAAAAAATAATGCTTATTTGGAAAAAGGAGATTGCTTATGCTTCAACTTGAGGAATAATTATCTCTCATCATAATTAGAGCTTATTCTTTACAGTTGTTTTGTTCATCTTTTTCTTAGAAGACAAATTAGGAGGTAGCTGGAAGGGGCAGTCAACAATTTTTGTCACAACCAACTGTTCACCCATGTTTTCTGCGAATATGTTGACCATCTGATGATGGAATGAAACTATAATGGAGGCAGCAAACTACAGGGCTGTCCAAACCTTTCATTTTCATTTGTGCTAGTTGCCTCCACCATACTTCTGCAAATAATTATATTTCTCTGTAGGAACAATTTTGACTGTCATTGCTCCTAGCAGATTTCTTTAAATGTGGTTTTTGAAAAATCTGGCTGGAAATGATTTCTAAAACTATGTACACAGTGCCTTAAGCTCAGAGCCTGGATGTACTGTCGCCTCTTTTGAATAGAAATAGGAACTAGGGAATGCAGTTTCCTCTGAATTTAATCTCCTGTGTAAGCTCAAGGGTAACACATGTTTTGTTTTCTAGAATATTTTTTGTGGTCACTGTAGTAGCTGCTACTATGAAAGAATTCTGTACATGCACTGACCTTTGCAGGCATGTTCCCTGATTACTTTGTATGCTTTAACATTTTCTATTGGGTATGTACGTGCTTACCTTGATTTTTTACAATCAGTTAACTTACTGTTACAATTGACTGATATATGTGTTCTCATTCTCATTTTTCAGGTAAGTGAACAGTAGGAATGGAAACAACAGCCTCTGAATCACTTAGAAATTATTAAATGTGAGTTTCTATTTATGATTTGTTGTCCAGAGGACTACTAACATTTTTATTTTGCATTCTTTCACACGATGCAAATTGGGAGTAAAGTGCAGTCAGAAGCCTCCAGGCCTGCTTAAAGACATGTAGCTCACTGATATTCATAATCTTATATGTCAGGCATTTTTGTGCTGGTATTTGAAAAGTATTTTTCTTCCCTTGTCTCCTACTGGAAAATGAGCAAGTATAGGAATCAGTTCAGTTCAGTTCAGTCCCTCAGTTGTATCCGACTCTTTGCAACCCCATGAATCGCAGCACGCCAGGTCACCCTGTCCATCACCAACTCGTGGAGTTCACTCAGACTCTTGTCCATCTAGTCAGTGATGCCATCCAGCCATCTCATCTTCTGTCATCCCCTTCTAATCCAGCCCCCAATCCCTTCAAGCATCAGGATTTCTTCCAATGAGTAAACTCTTTGCATGAGGTGGCCAGAGTATTGCAGTTTCAGCTTTGGCGTCATTCCTTCCAATGAACACCCAGGACTGATCTCCTTTAGGATGGACTGGTTGGATCTCCTTACAGTCCNAGTGAACTGAGGCATTCTCCTTACCCTCCTGGATGTTTCAATCTCTGCTTTATTCCTCCCAATTTGGAAATCTCAGTTAGCCGATCAGATGGGTAAGTATAGAAAACTATCTTGCTCTTCACTGTTACTGCCCTTTCATACCCTGTCATATTTAGTAATAAACTTGATATTTACTTAGTTTTCTATTAGGACTATTATTTCTATGCTTACATTTTAATACTGCATCTAAGTTCCTGGAATTTAAGTTCACTTGCTTCACAATGTGCACATTAATTATGTTTTAAGATATTTGACTGAGAAATCACGTCAATTTTAAAGAGGAGAAAATTTGAGAAACCGCTGACTTTGAGGTACATCAAATCTATGTTACATAGCAATAGTAAGTGTCCTATTAAGGTTGCTTATTATTTCAGATTCATTTTCCCATTATTTTAAGGTATAAATAGCCTAAAATTTTAAAAAATATATTCACATGAGAGTTATTTTGAAAACAGAGAGAATAGAAAATACGTAAAGAAATAGAAAGTTAACCTTTCATAATAAACTAGCATCTATTTGTACAAGACTTTTTAGTCTTTAAATATTTTTTGCATCACAAAGTAATATTGGAATGCAAGTTAGTATCCTGCCTTAAAAAAAAAGAAAAAAAAAAGCTATTCATGTATTCTTACATGACAAGCACTTTCTAAAGACATTGCAGGTAGTAATTAGAATGTAGACTCTGAACCTCTTTTCCTAGGGTCTTTTCCTAGGTTTTACTCCTGGCTTTACCACTTATTAGCTTTATATTAAATATTCAATTTCTGTCATATAGTTAGTGCTGTATAAGAATAAGTTGCTATTCTTTATAAATATTTTAGATCATTTAGCATTCTGTCACAAGTTATAAATATATTTTATTAATATTTCTTACAATATTTAACAGGTTTTATTTAATTTTTGCTATTATAAATAATCTGCAAAGAACATCTCTAGAAGTTATCTTTCATTTTTATTTAAATTTTTGCTTGTTTCTTTTTGTTTAAAAATTGAAGTATAGTTGATTTACAATGTTGTGTTATTTTCAAATGTACAGTAAAGTGATTCAGCTATACGCATATGTTATATATACATATATATTTATATATGGTGTGTGTATATACACACACACACTTTTTTAGATCCTTTCCCTTATAGGTCCTTGTTGGTTACCTATTTTATATATAGTAGTGTGTACATGATATGTTAGTCCCAAACTCCCCATTTATCCACCCCTTTTCCACTTTGGCAACCATAAGTTGGTTTTCTATGCCTGGGGGTCTATTTCTGTTTTGTATATAATTCATTATTTCATTTTTTAAAGATTCTACATATAAGCATTATCATATGATATATGTCTTTATCTTTCTGGCTTAATTAACAGTATGATAATTTCTAGTTCCATCCATGATGCTGCAAATAACTTTAGTTCATTCTTTTTATGGCTGAGTAATATTCTATTGTATGTATTTACCACATCTTATTTATAAAATCCCTATCTAGATGGATGAATAAATAAAAATGATGTAGTATAATGTCCTGACTATTGTAAGCAGTGCGGCAATGAACACGGGGGTAGATGTTTCTTTGTAAATTATGGATATATGCCCAGGAATGGGAATGCAGAATCATATGAAAGCTTTACTTTTAGATTTTTAAGGAATCTCCATACTGTTCTCCATAGTGGCTGTACCAATGTACATTCTTACCAACAGTATAGGAAGTTTCCTTTTTCTCCACACCCTCTCCAGCATTTATTATTTGAGAGCTTTATGATGATGGCCATTCTGACTGGTGTGAGATGACATCTCACTATGGTTTTGGTTTTTAGTTCTTTAACAATTGGCCATGTTGAGGATCTTTTCATGTACCTTTTGGTGATGCATATGTCTTCTTTGAGAAATATATATTTAGGCCTTCTGCTCATTTTTTGATTGGGTTGTTTGTTTTGATATTGAGCTGTATAAGCTGTTTGTATACTTTGGAGATTAATCCCTTGATGGTCACATCATTTGCAAATATTTTCTCCCATTTGAAAAGCTTTTAAGTTTAATTAGACCTCATTTGTTTATTTTTGTTCTTATTTCCATTACTCTAGAAGACTGATTCAAAACGATGTTGCAGTGGTTTATGTCAAAAAATGTTTGTATTTTCCACTAGGAATTTTATATTATCTCTTCTTATGTTCAGATCTTTAATCCATTTTGAGTTTATTTCTGTGTATGATGTTAGAAGATGTTCTAATTTCTTTCTTTCATATATAGCTGTCTAGTTTTTCCCAGCACCACTTATTGAAGAGATGATGTTTTCCCTATTGTATATTCTTTACTCCTTTGTTGTAGATTAACTGACTCAACATTCAGAAAACTAAGACCGTGGCATCTGGTCCCATCACTTCATGGCAAATAGATTGAGAAACAATGAACACAGTGACAGACTATTTTCCTGGGCTCCAAAATCAATGCAGATGGTGACTGCAGCCATGAAATTAAAAGATGCTTACTCCTTGGAAGAAAAATTGTGACCAATCTAGATAGCATATTAAAAGGCAGAGACATTACTTTGCCAACAAAGGTCTGTCTAGTCAAAACTATTGTTTTCCCAGTAGTCATGTGTGTATGTGACAGTTGGACTATTAAGAAAGTTGAGTGCTGAAGAACTGATGCTTTTGCACTGTGGTGTTGGAGAAGACTCTTGAGAGTCCCTTGGACTGCAAAGAGATCCAATCAGTCCATGCTAAAGGAAATCAGTCCTGAATATCCATTGGAAGGACTGATACCGAAGCTGCAACTCCAACATTTTGGCCACCTGATGCAAAGAACTGACTGATTGTACAAGACCCTGATGCTGGGAAAGATTGAAGGTGGGAAGAGAAGGGGATGACAGAAGATGAGATGCTTAAATGGCATTACTGACTCAATGGACATGAGTTTGAGTAGGCTCCAGAAGTTGGTGATGGATAGGGAAGCCTGGCATACGGCAGTCCATGGGGTCACAAGGAGTTGGGCATGACTGAGTGACTTAACTGAACTGAACCAAACTGACCATTAGTGTGTGGGTTTGTTTCTAGGCTTTCTATTCTATTCCATTGATCTGTATTTATATTTTTGTTGCTTATCCTTGAGGAGAGAGTCATAGATGTGAAATTATTAGATCAATTTGCCTTGTGCATAGACGCTCAGTTGTTTCTGACTCTTGGGACCCCATGGACTATAGCCTTCCAGGAGTCTCTGTCCATGTGGATTCTCCAGGAAAGAATATAGGAGTGGGTTGCCATACCCTCTTCCAGGGGATCTTCCCAACCCAGGGATTGAACCCAGGTCTCTCATATCTCAGGTGTATTCTTTACTATCTGAGCCACCAGGGAAGCCCAAGAATCCTGGAGTGGGTAGCCTATCCCTTTTCCAGGGGAAATTCTCGAGTGAGAAATCAAACCAGGGTCTCCTACATTGCAGGCAGAGTCTTTACCAGCTGAGCTACTTGGGAAGGAATTTATTATTTAAATGTTCCTGCTGCATATTGGCAAATTAATGTCCTTAGTATCACCATGTTTTCTCAAACTATTTATAAAAAAGCCATACTCTCTCTATTCATGTCACATGCTGTCCTTATGAAAGTGATGCTTTCCCATTTCTGCATTGACATATGTTGTCCTTAGATGCAGAGTAAATTTTCAATTCCGGAAAGGACTATGCATTAGTGTTTCATTTACAGTGTAACATGCTGATCTTGATTTGAAACTTCTCTGGTGAACCAGTATTTCTATCTAGAATATTAAAAAAAAATTTTGACAGTTTTGCGTTTTTTGCAAGAACAATAGCAGATTTCTATATCAGAACTACTTAGAAGTTTGCTGCCCAGTCGTCCTGCCCAAATACCTAATTTACAGTTGCATGGATAATGCTTAATGATTCTTCTTTCTTGGCAAACTTCTGGATTCATCTCGATTATAAACCATAAGTGCTTACTAAACACTTTACTCAAGATTCTTTTATTGTACCTTTGCTGTACCCCGTGTGTATGTGCCTGTTTTTTGTTTTGTGGTAGGTCAAATTCCTATGATCAAACCTCCAGCAACTCTGCCAGAAGGTGAACTTCTCAAAGGCAGATGTAAAATTAATTTTATTTTACACAAAAATATAGTAAGGAAAATCATAAATGTACAAGTGTTTACAAGTAAAAAAGTAATATATTTTTTTCTGAATATGCACCTGAAACATAAGTGAATTGATTGTTTCAAGAATTATCTAAAAATTTGGAAGGCATTTGAAACTAAAGAAAGATTAAGGCTTATAAAGTATGAATTGACCTCAGGTTAAAATGGCTGGAAATTTCTATCTCTTAATTTATTCCTCTGATTTCATCTGCCAGGATTTGAGATATTGTTATTTTGTGGGTAAGCAGTAAAACAAACCAAAAATAATTTTACAAAAAGTGTAGACAAAGGATGGATTAGAGGGTTCTACAATTAACGGGTCTAATTTCTATATTTTTATGTCACAAAGTATCTTTCTAGAAATAAGTCGCCTCTAATGAAGCTTTATATTCCTCAAAATATTTGTTGCTCTCAGTAAATCTTCAAATAGAAAACTTATGCTTTAAAGTGGCCTCATAATCATAGGCCAAATGCTATTATTATTAGCTTTAGAAATTCTTAATGTTCAGCAAAGTTTTTTTCTTAGAAGATTATGAAACCCCAGAGTAGAATTCACTCTTTAGAATAATTTACTCTTTTACACTATCTGAGATTACTAAATAATATGAATTGTATAATTTTACTTTACAGAGAAACTGAACAAAAAATTTGGTGAAAGCTACTCTATAGAAACTGTAGGACAGTTTTTCCTTTACAATGAAGCCAGAACAGGGGGACATAATGTAGCAGGACCTGATTGATGATAGAAAGGAGCAGTCTGTGTATATATTTGGTTTACATACAGCAGAGAATATTGCATTTGATAGTTTAGTGTTAGTGTTAGTTGCTCAGTCATGCCCCACTCTTTGCAACCCCTTAGACTGCAGCCTACCAGGTTCCTGTGTCCGTGAGATTTTCCAGGCAAGGATACTGGAGTGGGTTGCCATTTCCTTCTCCAGGGGATCTTCCCAGTTTAGGGGTCGAACCTGGGTCTCCTGCACTGCACTTTGCCGAGCTACAAGGGAAGCCCTATTTGATAGTTTAGCTTCCTTAATTCCAAGAATAGTAAAGTATATAGTGAGCTATGAAAATATATGTTTAGGATTAAAAAATCATTTTTATTATGAAGTAATATTGCTTCCTTTTGTTCTATATTTCTTCATAGAAAATGGGTTCTAGGTCTTCAGCTTCACTTGTGGATGGACATTTGAGCTCTTCATATTAGAGAAGAAGGGCATATATGTGGTTCTCAACAGTTCTTGGTTTATGATTCCCTTGGTTTTTCAATAATATTTCATGCAAACAAATGCCTAACAGTATTCTCTACTAAGTAGTTAGGTCTAAGCAACTTAAAAAGCATTAAAAAAATTCATATGTAGAAATTAAAAGAAAAATTACTTATTTTATTTCTAAATACAACTATATAAATGAGATGACTATGCCTGCTATACACTATACACTTAAGCAGTATAATTTGATTGGATACTACCAACTTAATCTTCTGTGATACATTATTTTTGCTTGAGACTTGCTTTTTATCACAATTGCCAAATCCCATTTTTACAAAAACATGATACCATCAAGAGGAAAATTACCTAATGTTAAAACAGTGAACTACATCAAGTTAGCAATTTGCATGGTATTCAACAGATACTGAGTAGAGGAATACTTCAAAATTTTAAAATATTTCATTAAATTTCTGTAAATATTTTGCATGTTCCAGGGTACCTCAGTGCCAAGTTTATAATCAGTGGGACTATACTTTATGGACTGACCTTTGAGGCACCTTCATATGTGCATCTTCTCTTCCATAAGAAAGAGAATTTTCAGGAATTGACATTTTTATTTAAATTCTTCCAACTATGGCTTGGGGCAGCGGGGAAGATCACACGGATTTGTCATTACGTTTTGACCCAGGTACAAATTACTGATTCTTACTTTTCTCATCTGTTTAAGAGAGAAAAGAAGGCAAAACTACTGACTTGTGGGATTATTATAATTTCTCAGTTTAAATAGTAGATCCATGTTTGTTTCTTGTCTCTGACATTAATAGTCATAAAACCATGAACAGTCACTTTGCTTCTCTCATGGATAAAATTGGAGGTTTGAACTAGGTAGTCTCTGAGGAAAGTTTCAGCTCTATAGTTCTTTGTTTCCATAACACTAAGTAGAGGGTTGATTTCTTTGACTCTGTTTCCTCAGCACAAATTACCCTGGTAGTATGCTGTAGTAGGTATTGGCATTTACTAGTAATTAAAACTGCACACACAAAACTGATTAGCATCATAATATCTTATTTCTTGATATACTTGTTTTCAGTTATTTTTCTTTCTTTGCAACTTCTTTGATTGAAATTATACCTCAAGCAGCAGGGATTTTTTTTTTTAATCTTTTAAACTGTTATACACACAAAAAATCTATCAAAATCTTCAATAATAGAAAAGTCAACAGTTTGAAACTATGATTTTCTTTCACACTAAGCTATGTAGGTCAAATTTCTTTTAGAGATAAGTATTTCACTGTCTATTGTTTATTCATATGTGATTGTACCATTATATATAACTTGGTCTTTAAGATTTTGTGTCTTTAAGTATATTTACTTTAGAATGTTTAAAAGGAACAAATAAACAAAATTTCAACCTATTTCATCAAACAAATAATAGGAGGATGGGTTATAACAAATTGAAATAGCTAACCCAGCCAAAACTGGAAGAAGAGATTTTATATTTTGATGATTGCTCTTACCCCTAGAAAAATACTGTGAATTCTGGAAGCTTGCTAAAACCTGTTGAGCAATTTAGAATGAGGAACAAACTTATGAGGAATATATGCTCATTAAAAATTTAGGTTAAATATTCTTTAAAATATACCTTAAATTTTCTAAGCTGTAGTCAGTTCAATCAGTTCAGTCACTTGGTCGTGTCTGACTCTTTGTGACCCCATGGACTACAGCATGCAAGTTTTCCTTGTCCATCAACAACTCCCGGAGTTTACTCAAATTCATGTCCAGTGAGTCAGTGATGCCATCCAATCATCCCATCCCTTTCTTCTCCCACCTTCAACTTGCCAGATCAGAGACTTCAAATGAGTCAGTTTTTTACATCAGGTGTCAAAGTATTGGAGTTTCAGCTACAGCATCAGTCCTTCCAATGAGTATTCAGGACTGATTCCTTTAGAATGGACTGATTGGTTCTCCTTGCAGTCCAAGGGACTCGCAAGAGTCTTCTCCCACACCACAGTTCAAAACCATCAGTTCTTCAGCACTCAGCTTTCTTTATAATTCAATACTCTCATGCATACATGACTACTGGAAAAAAAACATAGCTTTGACTAGACAGACATTTGTTGGCAAAGTAATGTCTCTGCTTTTTAATATGCTCTCTAGGTTGGTCATTGCTTTTCTGCTAAGGAACAAGTGTCTTTTAATTTCCTGGTTGCAGTCACCATCTGCGGTGATTTTGGAGCCCAAAAAGATAAAGTCTGTCACTATTTCCATTTTTTTTCCCCATCTATTTGCCATGAAGTGATGGGACCAGATGCCATTATCTTAGATCTCTGAATGTTGAGTTTTAAGACAACTTTTTCACTCTCCTCTTTCACTTTCATCAAGAGGTTCTTTAGTTGTTCTTCATTTTTCTGCCATAAGAGTGGTATCACCTGCATATCTGAGGTTATTGATATTTCTCCCAGTAATCTTGATTCCAGCTTGTGTTTTGCCAGCTTGTTCCAGCCTGGCATTTCACATGATGTATTTTTCATATAAGTTAAAGGAACAAGGTGACAATATACAGCTTTGATGTATTTTTTCCTTATTTGGAACCACGTCTGTTGTTCCACGTCTGGTTCTAATGGTTGCTTCTTGACCTGCATACAGGAGGCAGGTATAGTAGACTGGTATTCCCATCTCTTTAAGAATTTTCCACAGTTTGTTGTGATCCACACAGTCAAAGACTTTGGCAAAGTCAATAAAGCAGAAGTAGACGTTTCTCTGGAACTCTCTTGCTTTTGCAATGATCCAACAGATGTTGCCAATTTGGTCTCTGGTTCCTCTGCCTTTTGTAAATCTAGCTTGAACATCTGGAAGTTCATGGTTCACATACTGTTGAAGCCTGGCTTGGAGGATTTTGAGCATTACTTCAGTAGTGTGTGAGATAAGTGCAATTGTGCAGTAGTTTGAGCATTCTTTGGCATTGCCTTTCTTTGGGATTGCGATGAAAACTGACCTTTTCCAGTTCTGTGGCCACCGCTGAGTTTTCCAAATTTGCTGACATATTGAGTGTGGCACTTCAACAGCATCATCTTTTAAGATTTTGAAAAAACTCAACTGGAATTCCATCACCTCCACTACCTTTGTTCATAGTGATGCTTCGTAAGACCCACTTGACTTTACATTCTAGGAAGTCTGGCTCTAAGTGAATGATCACACCATCGTGGTTATCTGGGTCATGAAGGTATTTTTTACATAGTTCTATTGTATATTCTTGCCACCTCTTCTTAATATTGTGTTTGTGTTATGTCCATATCATTTATGTCTTTTATAGAGCCCATCTTTGCATGAAATATTCCCTTGGTATCTCTAACTTTCTTGAAGAAATCTCTGGTCTCTCCCATTCTATTATTTTCCTCTATTTTTTTGCACTGATCCCTAAGGAAAGGTTTATCTCTCCTTGCTATTCTTTAGATCTCTTCATTCAAATAAATATATTTTTCCTTTCTCCTCTGCCTTTAGCTTCTCTTCTTTCCTCAGGTGTTTGTAAAGCCTCCTCAGACAACCATTTTGCCTTTTTTACATTTCTCTTTCTTGGGGATGGCCTTGATCACTGCCTCCTGTACAATGTCACAAACCTCCATCCATAATTTTTCAGGCACTCTGTCTATCTGATCTAATCCCTTGAATCTATTGGTCATTTCCACTGTATAATCATAAGGGATTTGATTTAGGTCATACCTGAATGGTCTAGTGGTTTTCTCTATTTTCTTCAGTTTAAGTCTGCATTTGGCAATAAGGAGTTCACGATCTGAGCCACAGTCAGCTCCTGGTCTTGTTTTTGCTGACTGTATAGAGCTTCTTTCTCCACCTTTGGCTTATCAGGTTAAAATAACAACAAAAAAAAGTTGAGTGTCACAGTCTCAATCAACAGAAATAATTCAAATAATCCTGATTCACTTTAAAATTTTGTCCAGTGTGTATAAAAGTCCTCAAGAGCATATCAATGATCTGAAAAGTATCTCAGTGACCTAAAGAGTAAGATGTTATGGAAAAACCTGAATAAACTTTTTGACCAACCTAATACTGTTTTTCATTTTAACTGATTTCTATTCTCTCTATTACCTTTCAATATTTTAGGAGCTCCTTGGATGTGGTTCCTAACTGTTGCTGCATTGAGAAAATTGTCAGTGCTGCATGAGATCCACTATGACAAGTAATAATAAGGGGATTCTTATTACTTAGTCCTGCCCAACTCATCAAGGCCCCATGGGCTGCAGTTGCCAGGCTCCTCTGTGCGTGGGATTTCCCAGGCAAAAATATTGGAGTACATTTTGCTATTCCCTTCTCCAGGGGATCTTCCCAACCCAGGGATCAAACCTATGTCTATTGAATCTCCTGCCTTGGCAGGAGGATTCTTTATCATTGTACCACCTGGGAACCCCAATCAGGGGATTAGTATTGCCTAAAATGCCAGATGGGTGCCATCTTCAGTTTCTAAATATATAGTTAATAAAATCTTAATTTATAACCTTGATTTCATTTTTTGGCCTCAAGATTTTAAAATCTATTGGTGCATCTCTAGATAGATCTCATGTGGATAGTACCAGTGCAGCAAATCAGAACAGAACTCAATAAATTTCCTATCTGATCTGATTTGCTACTGTGCTTCTGAGTGTAGTCACTGGATTCATTATGCCTACGGTAATTCAGTTTAGAAAATGGGAAGTCATTTCTGAATATGACTTTTTAAAATAAACTTTCACATTCAGTAGGAAAACAAGCCCTGTTGATTTTACTCTATGATATCTATGAAATCTATCACCTTTCCTTCATTCTCATAGTATTGCCCTGAAAATATTTCCTTCTATGGCAATAACCTACTAATTAGCCTTCTTTGTATTCTTCCTTTTCTCACTTTTAATTTAATCTATGCACTAGCTCCACAGCTTTCTTCCTAACTGAGATCTGTCATTCTTTGTTGTCTACAAAAACAAAACCAAAATAATCTCTAAACTCCCTTTGCACTTAATTATCAGTGCAATTTGATCCCTGGCATGCTTTTCTAGACTGATTCCCCGAGGTCTCCCTTTCAGCTTAGGTTTTCCAGTCTTGGACAAACTCAGTTTGCATCTATATTTGCCAAAACACTGAATTCTAATATCTCAGTCTCAAATGCTGAGGAAGCTTTCCTTACTACTTTAAATTCTTTATTAAAATTCTTCTCTGTTTTCTCTATTTAAGGCTCAGTGTTTATGGAATCTTATCCAATACCAAATAGCACTAATCACTTTTCTTTAAGTTCCTGTAGCATTTAATTTTTAGTTCTATTACCTCAGTGTGATGAATCACATGACTGTCTCTCCTATGAGTGTGAATTCTTTGAAAAAACATCACATCATCTTCCTCTTTGTACTAATAGATAGCTTTGCATGGGGAAGGTGCAGAATAAATAGTTGTTACACTGAAGTTAATTAAATTGCAGATTGACCAAATAGTATTATTATTAGGGATGAGTGATTTATTCAAGATCAGAGGGGAAAAATAAAATCTCCCAGTTTTTTAAATCACATTGCCTATGACTATCTGCAGCACAGATGCCACTGCCATTGTGGAAAGTGATGAATCTGGAGGCTATAGACTATAGATTCTCACTGTCTTGCTCCAGTGGTGAATGCTACCTGCATCATTGCTAGGAGTCATCTAATTAGTATCTGTGATGCCTCTGTTACAAATCTTATCATCAAAATGGATGCATCGCATTCTGCACCTCTTGCCATGTAATTCAGTTCCAAATCTAAGACAGAATGCATTTGGCTAAAACTCTAGAAATGGAGTTTTTCATTTTTCCAGACATTGCAGTACATGATAGCACAGTAAAGAATGTTTGAAGCCAAGGTTGTCTGAGCCAAAGTTTTCCCGTAGAGGTACTTGCCATTTATAGTACACTTCATTCTAATTATGAGTTTCAGTTTCAAAACAAAGACAGCTAGAACCACAACATGACCTCAGCTCACATGATGCAGCTGTCACTCTGTAAATGAAAATGACTATCAAGCCTTGCCCCCATCTCTTCTTCTCTCCACTAATTCAGTCAAAGCACTGCCTTGTTGTCTTGTAAACCAAGGATAAAATTATACTATTCACCACCACCTACATTAAACATGAAATTGTGGGAGAAAGGAAGAGATAGAGGAAAAAAGTAGTGTTAGTTAATATAAATATATATACCACAGAAGAAGATTATGTGGGTACCTACTGAAGACCTCATATATATATCTGGTAGTGATACTGTGGTTGGTATTTATAATTTTCTTCCTCTACTCTCAAGTCGATGCTTTTTCTTCATCTTATTCATAGCTTTCTCAGGTGAGTGTAATCTCCTTGATTCTATCTCATCACAACAAAAATTTGAAGCGACGGATGTTAAAGCCCTCAGCACGTCACAGCTCTCAGACAGTCTGTGTTATAGTTCTCGGACAGATCAGTGTTATTTAGAAAATAAAGGAAAAAAATCCTTGAGGTGTGGGGGCATGCTGACGCAAAAGATACAAAGAGGAGAGAGAGAGAGAGAGAGAGAGAGAGGGAGAATGAGCGCACCTGCTTGTGGGAGAGAGAGCGAGAGAGAGACCCCCGGCTATGTGGCTCCTCTGTTTATATGTCTTTTCCTCCACCCCGGGCCTGCCTTATGTAAATTGGGCTAGCCGGGAGTGCTGTTTGTTCGACCAGAGGTCCTCACTCTGGTCCTCAGACCTTCCTTTGACCTTCCTTTGTTCTATTTTCATGGGCTTTTCCCTTCCCTGTCTTTTAGCCACCGCCATTTTGGACTCCTGTTTCCTCTTCTAACTACATAACAGCTTCACATGATTCTTTATTTTAATGTGCAACTCAAACATACACATCTGAAAATCTGAACTCTCAGCAGTCTTTATGTTGAAGTGCTATAGTTTTCCCATTGAATTTTTAAAATTTATTTACTTTTTAATTGAAGGATACTTACTTTGCAGGATTTTGTTGGTTTCTGCCAAACATCAACATGAATCAATGAATATGGCAGTTTTGTCAGGCACATCAGATGAGGCACTGAGTTCAAATCTTTTCTAGTTCCTAATGTGCAACAGCCACCCTCTTTCACCTGATCAGTAAAGATCAATCACTATAGTAGCAGCAGACTTCTTTTGTGCCTCTTGATTAAATGCAATGAAAAGATAGAATTGTCAGATAGCAGACTCAACTCTGAATCCAGTAGAGTTATTTCCATGTTTCCTGTTGGAAGAATACCTTTTTGTGGACTATGACCTCTAAACTAGGAGAGGCCAAGTTCACAAAAATCATAAGCAATCTTTTGTAGATGGGTCATAAAATGGAAAGGTGCCACTGTTACTCTTGTTTCCCAAAGCCTTTATTCCATCTGTGACAGAAACACCACTGTACTAATTGTTAGTTAAGACTATGCATGCATGTGCATCACCAAATCTTATCAGGTTACTTTCCAGTTGGGACTGAGAGGGTAACAAGCAGGAAGGCCAGGGGTCTCCAAATGGAGCAAATAGGCTGCAAGTGTCAGACATTTTTTATTCTCTCTCTTAAGCAGCAGAAGGAAACAAACAAGTGTTAGATTTTTTTTTCCCTTCTCTATACAAATTTAAAAAGAGGTTTCTCTTAAAATTCTATGTTGCTATGATGACCCATGGCTCCACCTGAACTTAACTTTTCTCAAACCTTGAGCTAACCCATGCGTTTTTCTTATGGAAATGTTTGTCTTAAGCTATGTTCATGAGCTATGTATTTACCCTAGACTCTGTCTTCAAGTCCCTTCTGCCTAAAACTCAGAATGGACTTGACAAACAAGAATGTTTTACTCACACAAATGTTCTCTTAAGCCATGTTAATGAGACTGTATTTGCTTGGAAACCTGCATTTCTTCAAGATTCATGTCAATTATTTTACAGCTTGGGACAACTCACCTTGTGCCAATATTATCTCAAAATGCATGTTGTGGGTGAGAGGCCTGGTGCCAGTCTCTGAGTTTTGAGAAATTTCCTTTCTCCAATTAACAGACTGCTAGTAGTTATATACTACTAGTAGTTATATACAATAAACTGGAAAATTCTGAAAGAGATGGGAATACCAGACCACCTGACCTGCTTCTTGAGAAACCTATATGCAAGTCAGAAAGCAACAGTTAGAACTGGACATGGAACAACAGACTGTTTCCAAATAGGAAAAGGAGTACATCAAGGCTGTATATTGTCACCCTGCTTATTTAATTTATATGCAGAGTACATCATGAGAAATGCTGGGCTGGAAGAAGCACAAGCTGGAATCAAGATTGGCAGAAGGAACATCAATAACCACAGATATGCAGATGACACCACTCTTATGGCAGGAAGTGAAGAGGAACTAGAAAGCCTCTTGAAAGTGAAAGAGGAGAGTGAAAAAGTTGGCTTAAACCTCAACATTCAGAAAACGACAATCATGGCATCTGGTCCCATCACTTCATGGGAAATAGATGGAGAAACAGTGGAAACAGTGTCAGATTT
>SJYV01016520.1:140285-166895 GCA_006410875.1 Neotragus pygmaeus | reverse complement strand
AGATCATGGCATCTGGTCCCATCACTTCATGGGAAATAGATGGGGAAACAGTGGAAACAGTGTCAGACTTTATATTTTTGGGCTGCAAAATCACTGTAGATGGTGACTGCAACCATGAAATTAAAAGACGCTTACTCCTTGGAAGGAAAGTTATGACCAACCTAGATAGTATATTCAAAAGCAGATATATTAATTTGCCAAAAAAGATCCGTCTAGTCAAGGCTATGGTTTTTCTGTTGGTCATGTATGGAGGTGAGAGTTGGACTGTGAAGAATGCTGAGTGCTGAAAAGTTGATGCTTTTGAACTGTGGTGTTGGAGAAGACTCTTGAGAGTCCCTTGGACTGCAAGGAGATTCAACCAGTCCATCTTAAAGGAGACCAGTCCTGGATATTCATTGGAAGGACTGATGCTGAGGCTGAAACTCCAATACTTTGGCCACCTCATGCAAAGAATTGACTCTTTGGAAAAGACTCTGATGCTGGAGGGATTGGGGGCAGGAGGAGAAGGGGACAACAGAGGATGAGATGGCTGGATGGCATCACCGACTCAATGAACATGAGTTTGGGTGAACTCCGGGAGTTGATGATGGACAGGGAGGCCTGGAATGCTGCGATTCATGGGGTTGCAGAATCGGACACTACTGAGCGACTGAACTGAACTGAACTGAGTAGTTATATAACATCCATCTGGAGACTGTCAGAGGTGCACTCTTTAACCCCCTTCTGATGTCTATGTCAGAAGTTTTCTCTATCTGTTTTGTATTTTAATAAAACTTTATTATATAAAAGCTCTGAGGGATCAAGCCTCATCACTGGCCCTGGATTGAATTCTCCTCCAGAGGCCAAGAATCCCGGCATCTTCATGGCTCAGCAACAACCTTTTGGTTGAGTAGTATATATGGTGGTCTTTTCTAAGGCTCATTCTCTCTGGGTAATGGAGCAGCTGGTATAGTTATTGAATCCTGTGATCGCTATACTTTTGCTCCAATTCTTTTACTGTGAAGTGGGATCCTTGGTCAGAGGTAATAATGTGTAGAATATATTAGATTGAATGAGGCACTCAGTAGGTTTATATAATTTATTTTGCAGCATCACTCTGGGTAGGAAAGACAAATCTATATGCAGAATATGTGTGTGTTCCAACATGAATAAATTACTACTTATTCTGTTATCAAAGGTATATAACAAGCAACATTTTGCCAGGTAGCAGACAGTTTTCCCTAGTTATAGCATCATGTTAGAGCTCAGCATGATTTTTTCTCTGCTAGTAAGCAGAGCACTGTGGCTAGGAAAGATAACATTTATTCTCGATGTCCATGTCACTAGCTGGAAATCAGGAATTCTATTACTAAGGAAGATGTCAAAAAGCAACTTGTAGGCTTTGCAACAATGCTGAATCTAGTTATACAGATATAAACCTAATCTGTTTCAATCCAAATTATTTTAAAAATAGAACTGAAATTTATAAAGCAATATAAATTAAATGTTTACATAACTTTATTGAGCAAGAGTGCTAGGTAATTTCGTATACTATCTCACTGGATTTTCACTGTAGTCCATAAAGCTTGTTCTAATATAGGCATTTAAAAGGTTAAGAGATTTTAAAGTTATTTTCTATTATCAGAGGTTTAGAACTAGAAAACAAGTCCACTACTTTTCACACTCTATCAGTATTTCTTAAACAGATACTGCTTGATTTATTATGTGGTTGAATTAATTGGCTAAAATTTATTGAATATTTACAATGTGCCACACACTGTTGCACCAAGTACGAAGTTAGCATATTATATAGTTTCTCATTTCACTTTCTTACTAACCATGTGGAATACATATGTTATTATCTCCATTTGTAGTTGACAAAATTCTGGCTTAAAGAGTTTAAGCAGTATAACCAAGATCACATAGCTAGTAAGCAAAATTCAACTTCAAGGCCATAGGACACACACAGCTAAATACACACAATTATCCCTTTGGAAGTAAGATAAATGGGAACCAAGTAACAGCTTAGACACTGGCATAATTTGTTTCAAAAGTTAGGAAAATGTAAATCAGGGGTGTTACTGAAAGAAATACCCATTTTACATGAAGAATTACACACAAAATATTTTTTAAAAATTAAACAAGAACTCGATATAATTTATGTCTTACAAAAATATTGAAGCATGTAAGTAAGTAGTAGGTTCTTTTTAAATCTAATTTGCTACTATGGAAAATGAACATCACACATCATATATTGTCACTCTAAAGATGAAAGGCATTCAACTTTATATAAATATATATTTATAAAAGTCTGTTTAATAGCCACTTCATGAACTAGATTTATGCTCCATAAACAATTGAGAACTGACATTTAAATCAGACACTTGTGTTGGGAATTATGATTTTTTAAATAATTCAACATCATTTCTATAAAAGCAAAGTTTAAATATTCTGACTTATTTTAGGAGATTTTAAATGATTAAGAAAATCTTCCAGTATCTTATTGTGTTCTAAATGTAGAAAAAATTCATGTATAATTCAGATCAGAGCAAATATTTCATTCAAAGAAAAAAAAAGTCAGCATTGCAGCACTTTGAGAATAGTAAAATGCTTAGTTTCCATGGAATGTGTTTGACAGTAAGATTTTTTAAAAGATCTAAGAGTCTGACCTTTTTCCCCCGCCCCACAACTAAGTAGGTTTTTAAAATGAGCACATCTGGTTTATGTTTCTAAACCTCTGGCCTTTAAAAGCTTTGTTCCCAATTCACACAAAATACCATTCAGGATTGCTTGACATAATGACCCTTCCCTGTAGGTGGTTAGGTGAATAAAGTGATTAAATGAAATCAGGAATTTAACAGGTATGTAGCAAGTTAATTTTTGCATCCTGAAAGGATTTGTAAACAGTTATTGTTTGTGGACACATTTTAAGTGATTTTTAGTTTGTTAACGCTTAAATTATATTGTTTTTCAGGAACCAAATTTGTCTCTTCTTGGTAAGTAATCACACTGGCACTCTTATCTGGTAATTTAGAACAAAGCACAAAGTGTTAAAAACTGAAGGTTTTTTTATTTTATTTCAAAGCTCCAATACTGTCACTAGTTTAAAAAAAAAAAAAGCCACTGAAAAGGTAGTCAGGTTGGATCCATAAATCCAAATGGCCGTTCAACATTTAACAAACTCTTTGGTACTCAATTGAGTTAAACACTAAATGGTGCATTGACAAGGAAGATTTCATTTCTATGAGGTCCACTAATAAAATGCTCTGAGTTATTTGTGTAGAGTGTAATTCCTTCTGACTGTGCCTTCCATTTGCCTGGAGGACATACCAGTTTAAAAATGTTCAGCACACCACACCATGCATAACAGGTAATCTGCCTAATTAAGTCCTATAAGAATGTTCTAAGTAAAAGGCTGAAGAGCTCTGGTAACCTCTGCTTCACCCTCCCCATGCACCAGAGCTTCTGAGATTGAGAAACTCCAGCCATTAACTCAAGTGTTTACACTTGAAGCTCAAATTCTACTTTGCCAGAATGGCTCATTTCACATTTTACAAATCTGTTTTCTCATTTGTAGGCAGAAAGAGTCTGTCAATTTTTTATGTTATAATTCTCAACTTGTTCTGATAGAGAATGATCTAACTCATAACTGCAATTTATATTGCAAAAATCATGCTGGGACTGGGACTGCTATATTCAGAGACCTAACAATATTTACATCCATGTTTTGAGTGCATTCACTTAGTATGTTTCAATGAATTATTAATTATGACCAACAATAAAATATTATTTTGCTTAGATGCACAGCAATAGGAAAGATGCCCAAGAGAAATTTATCTGACAGCTCAAAACAAAATGGCCAAATCCACTCATAGGTTACACATCCAACACAGCATGAAGTATATTTGCCCATCAAATGCACTCAGTGAATGTTTTTCTCAACTTGTCAATGTTTTATCAAGAGGATAAAAGCCAAACTTTAAGACTCAGATATAGAAACCTCAATTTAGTGATTAAAAATAAAGCACAATAGACAAATAATAAGGGTTTTGGAAAACTCTTCAACTGTACTAGAAATTTTAATGATGATTTGTATTTAATGTCAATATGGGTAGAATCATGCTACATACACTGAAGTACAGATTATACTTTATTGAATTATACTTTATTAAATTTATGTCAATTGTCAAATAATATTCACTACCTCTTAACATGCTCCCTTATAATCATCTTTTGATCTACACAACAAAATCCTGAGAAACCTCATACTATTCACTGAATTGTCTTTTTTTTTCTGTTTTACTACACACATTGGACTAATTGCAAAATCAGTGCTACGTATTTATTCTACATACACCTTTCATTTTTTTCCTTCTTTATTTAGATAGATGGCTTCAAACCTGACTGTTTCAGGATTTCTTTCTCAGCTGTACTACTAGGTCAGTAATAAACCCTTCAGTCTGTTGGTTGGCAACTCTCTTAGAGATATTTCAGAAGGCATGGGAGGTACCAGCTAGTTATCGGTAGAACTCAAAACATGTCATTTGAGTTGCCAGCATCTAATGATGCATTATTAGCTTTTCAGACCCAGAAAGAATGTTAAGGACCTAAAGATGATGGGCTCCAGAGAAAGCTGATGTTAGTCAGCTAAATATATACATACTTAATTTTAGACTCAAATTATCAGAGTCAGACTTTGTAGCCTGGAAGAGCTGAATTTAATTTCTTGCTGTGTAGGAACCTTGGGGAAAGCTAGTTAATTCGTATGCCTTGGTTTCTTCATCTGAAATAATAATACTTACAATGCTTTTTTCCAGTAGTCATGTATGGATGTGAGAGTTGGACTATAAAGAAAGCTGAGCACTGAAGAATTGATGCTTTTGAATTGTAGTGGTGGAGAAGACTCTTGAAAGTCCCTTGGACTGCAAGGAGATTGAACCAGTCCGTTCCAAAGGAAACCAGTCCTGAATATTCATTGGAAAGACTGATACTAAAGCTGAAACTCCAATATTTTGGTTACCTGATATGAAGAACTGACTCATTGGAAAAGACCCTGATGCTGGGAAAGATTGAAGGTGGGAGGAGAGGGTGACAACAGAGGATGAGATGGTTGGATGACATCACCAACTCAATGGGCATGAGTTTGAGTAAACTCTGGGAATTGGTGATGGACAGGGAGGCCGGGCGTGCTGCAGTCCATGGGGTCACAAAGAGTCGGACTTGATTAAGTGACTGAACTGAACTGAATCACGTAGGTCCATTCAGAGGACTGAGAAAATGTTTGTGGAATGCTTAAAAAACAGACACATAGGCATAGGCCGTGCTAATGAAGAGTAATTATAGTTAGATCAACTCAGAAGTTCTGTAATCAACCTTTATGTCAAAATAGCTCTCTCTCATTATGACTTGCTATTATACCATTTTCAGATATTCACAAACCACTCATGATCTTGAAGTCTGCACTTCAAAGCAGGTATGCTCCATTTTTACTTATCTCCAACTACTGCTCTTAATTTTACTTTTCTCCCTCAATTCAATAATCTTATGTAAAAAATCTTTGAACAGAAATTAGAGACTGTAAATTGATGCTAGGATTTTTTAACCTTAATTTTTTTTTTGCTGTTTTAAAATAAAGTCTGAGTTTTCACATAGATATTGAATTTAAATATTTTCTCTCAAATAAAGTCTTCTCTTAAAAAAAAATAAAAACAAAGGTAGTATTTGGCTTATTATGTTAGCCTCATGGCAAAAATCAGTTGGATGTTTTTCCTCTTTCATATTTATGTTATAATTCAAACTGCTTCCCATTTATCTGGTACCTGTGTGCCCCTTATAGGCATTTAACTTTGTGTTCTCTGTCTTAGAATCTTGTCCTAAGGCTAAATTATAAGTCTAAAATTGCTTGTGTACTAGGGTTTACTTTTCTGTTTTCCTCCTTATTTTGAAANAATGCATGTAAGTTTTTTTATCCACCCTGTCTGTGTCTTTTGGTTGATGCATTTAATCTATTTACATTTAAGGTAATTATCACTGTTTATGATCCTATTACCATTTTCATTTGTTTGGGGTTTATTTTTTGTAGGTCTTTTCCTTCTCTTGTGTTTCCTGCCTTAAGAAGTTCCTTTAGTATTTGTTTTATAGGTGGTTTGGTGGTAACTTTTGCTTGTCTGTAAAGCTTTTGATTTCTCCCTCAAATCTGAACTAGACTCTGGCTGAGTGTTCTTGTTTGTAGGTTCTTACCTTTCATCACTTAAAATATATTATGCCATTCCCTTCTGACTTACAGAGTTTCTGTTGAGAAATCAGATAATAACCTTGTAGGCATTTCCTCTTATGTTATTTGTCATTTTCTCCTTGTTGATTTTAATAGTTTATCTTTATCTTTAGTTTTTGTCAGTTTTGTTACTGTGTATCTCAGTGTGTTCCTCCTTGGGTTTATTCTGCCTGAGGCTCTCTGTGCTTCCTGGACTTGGTTAACCTAACATCTGAAGCAAGTAAAGATCTCCTTTATGCTTCATTATCTCTTCAGGCCTTTCCCTTTTTTCTTTTCTTTTTACTGAATTTGTAGCTCTTCATATATTCTGGGTAGTAATTGCATTATGTATGCTACTACAAATATCTTTTACCTGGTTTGCTTTTTCTCTCTATTAATAGTGGTGTGAGATGAACTCAATTTTAGTGGTTTCCAGTTTGTCAGCATTTTTCCTTTTTTATTAGTACTACTTGTGTCCTATTTAATAAATGATTCCTTAACCCAATTGTGGAGATGTTCTGTGTCATATTCTAGACTGCCTTTCACATTTGGATGTATAGTCTACCTGGAATTCATTTTTGTGCATGGTATGATATACTGTAGTCTTTTCTTCTTGTTGCAATACCATATTTTTGTAGCTTTATAATACATCTTAATACATGATAATGTAAGTTCTCCAGCTTTGTTCTTCTTATTGCTTGTCTTGGCTACTCTTGGCCCTTTGCATTTCTGTATCATATTAGAGGCTTAGTTTCTATACCTAAACAAAAACAGCTTAAACTTTGGTTAATGTGTTGAATCTGAGGAATATAGTATATACATCTTTCTATTTATTTAAGTATTATTTAACTTCTCTCAATATTTTTTAGTTTTCAGTTAGTATCTTTTACATTTACTTCTAATTTTTGGTATTTTCAAAAATAATTCATCAAGGTAAAATTCAAATAATATAAAATTGATCATTTTAAAATGAAAAATTCGCTAACATTTATTCCATTCAATGTTGTGCAGCTCCTGCCTTTGTCTAGTTCCTAAACATTTCTGTCTCTCCAAAGTAAAGCTCCTTAAGCAGTTTTCCTCCATTGCTCACTCTCTTCACCCTTCAGTTCAGTTCAGTCCCTCAGTTGTATCCAACTCTTTGCAACCCCATGAATCGCAGCATACCAGGCCTCCCTGTCTATCACCAACTCCCGGAGTTTACCCAAACTCATGCCCATCAAGTCAGTGATGCCATTCAGGCAGCTCATCCTCTGTCGTCCCCTTCTCCTGCGCCCAATCCCTCCCAACATCAGGGTCTTTTCCAATGAGTCAACTCTTTGCATGAGGTGGCCAAAGTATTGGAGTTTCAGCTTCAGCATCAGTCCTTCCATTGAATACCCAGGACTGATGATCTCTAGGATGGACTGGTTGGATCTCCTTGCAGTCCAAGGGACTCTCAAGAGTCTTCTCCAACACCACAGTTCAAAAGCATCAATACTTCGGCGCTCAGCTTTCTTCACAGTCCAGCTCTCACATGCACACATGACCACTGGAAAAACCATAGCCTTGACTGTTAAGGACCTTTGTTGGCAAGTAGTATCTCTGCTTTTCAATATGCTATCTAGGTTGATCATAACTTTCCTTTCAAGGAGTAAGCGTCTTTTAATTTCATGGCTGCAGTCACCACCTGCAGTGATTTTGGAGCCCCAAAAAATAAAGTCTGGCACTGTTTCCACTGTTTCCCCATCTATCTGCCATGAAGTGATGGGACCAGATGCCTTGGTCTTCGTTTTCTGAATGTTGAGCTTTAAGCCAACTTTTTCGCTCTCCTCTTTCACTTTCATCAAGAGGCTTTTCAGTTCCTCTTCACTTTCTGCCATAAGGGTGGTGTCATCTGCATATCTGAGGTTATTGATATTTCTCCTGACAATCTTGATTCCAGCTTGTGCTTCTTCCAGCCCAGCGTTTCTCATGATGTACTCTGCATATAAGTTAAATAAGCAGGGTGACAATATACAGCCTTGACGTATTCCTTTTTGGAACTAGTCTGTTGTTCCATGTCCCATTCTAACTGTTTCTTCCTGATTTGCATATAGGTTTCTCACCCTTCAGCCCCTGTCAACTGCTAGTGTGCATTCTGTCTCTATGGATTATCTATTCTGGTTATTTCATGTAAATGAAATCCTGTAGTATGTGATCTTCTATATCTGGCCTTTTAAAGTTAGTATGTTTTTGAGATTGATCCTCATTGTGTAGTACATTTCAGTATACTTCATTCCTTTTTATGAATGAGTAGACTCTCTATGTATATACCATGATCCATTCATTTGTTGATTTTGGGGCTGTTTATATTTTGGGGCCGTTGTGAACACTGCTGCTGTAAACAGGTGTATACATGTACTTTTTTGAGTCCATATTTGCAGTTCTTTTCGGGTATATATCTAGGAGTGCCATCACTTCATGGCAAATAGATGAGGAATAGTGGAAACAGTGACAGACTATTTTCTTGGGTTCCAAAACCACTGTGAACAGTGACTGCAGCTATGAAATTAAAAGACACTTGCTCTTGGGAAGAAAAACAACAGCAAACCTAGACAGCATATTAAAAAACAGAGATATTATTTTGCCTGCAACGTTCCATGTAGTGAAAGTTCTGGTTTTTCCACTAGTCATGTACAGATCTGAGAGCTGGACAATAAAAAAGGCTGAGAGCAGAAGAATTGATGCCTTCAAATTGTGGTGCTGGAGAAGACTCTTGAGAGTCCCTTGGACAGCGAGGAGATCTAACCTGTCGATCCTAAAGAAAATCAGTCCTAAATATTCATTGGAAGGACTCACATTGAAGCTAAAACTCCCAATAGTCTGGCCACCTGATGTGAAGAACATTTCGTTGGAAAAGACCTTGATGCTGGGAAAGATTGAAGGCAGGAGGAGAAGGGGATGACAGAAGATGAGATGGTTGGATGGCATCACCGATGCGATGGACATGAGTTTGAGTAGGCTCCGGGAGTTGGTGATGGACCAGGATGCCTGGTGCACTACGATCTGTTGGGTTGCAAAGAGCTGAACATGACTGAGGGACTAAACACCAACAACCTAGGAGTGGAATTGCAGAGTCATGAGAATTGTGTTCAACTTTTTGAGAAACTGCCAGACTTTCCTATCATCAGCTGAATCATTTTTCATTCTCTTCAGCAGTGTACATGAATTCTAGTTTCTCTATATCCTTATCAATTGCTAGTTGTTATTGTCCATAATTTGGGGGGCTTTTGTATGGTATTATAAGTGGTATAGTTTTTTTTTTTAAACTGTGTTTCCTGTGTTTTGCTGGTGTATAGAGATACATATATATATATATATATAAACTTTATAACTGGTGACCTTCTTAAATTCACTTGGTAATTCTGATAGTTACTTATGTATTGATTGAATTTTCTACACACATTTGCATTTATGATTTCCAGTGCTTTCTTATTCTCTATTCCTTTTTCATAGTAGTTTATTATTTGATGGATGGGCAGTATTCTTGTTGAATGACTTAGAGGGTATTTATTAGAATTTAAATTTTCTTAAAATTTTTTACTTCTTTAGTGTTCTTTGTGATTGATTCTGTTGCTTTTCATTTTGGTCCTTCTTAATTTTCTTAAATATCTGATGATCCTTGCTGCTGCTGCTGCTGCTAAGTCGCTTCAGTCGTGTCCAACTCTGTGCGACCCCATAGACGGCAGCCCACCAGGCTCCCCCGTCCCTGAGAGTCTCCGGGCAAGAACACTAGAGTGAGTTGCCATTTGCTTCTCCAGTGCATGAAAGTGAAAAATGAAAGTGAAGTTGCTCAGTTGTTTCTCTTAGCGACCCCATGGTCTGGTTATCCATATTTATGAAGGACTAGAATGGTTGATTTTGGTAGCTGATACTGGCTTCCTCTCAGTTTTCTGAAGTCTGTTTTTCCAAGAGAGCTGTCTCTCTAAGTGGAATTACCGAGAGCCCTGTATGAATTTAAGGGCCAGCAGCATTCAGATAGCCTGGGGACCTAAAATTTGTTTCTGGGGATGAGTGCTCTGAAGACTTCTTTTGTCTTGGTAGTTTTTGTTTCTCTCAGTGCCCCATCTTCCCTACCTGCATTTGTGGATGTTTAGAGTAGCTTCAAGCTCAGCCCTCCTTCTCTTTTTCTCTTTCATCCCTGGTGCCCGTGCTGGGTGTTCTTAGCAGTTCTGGATACTAAGCCAGGGAGCCAAAGTTTATACAGGAAGTAAAACTGTTGGGAGTGACTCTGCTTTTCTCTGAGCAACCTTTAGTTACCTTGATTACCCTGTGCTTTAATTTAGATTCTTGATCCTGCACTTGGGGTTTTCTCTTTAGACAATTCTCTTACCGCATTTTGGTCCTTTCCTATGTTTGTTTTGCTTAAGTTTTATTTCTTCTGCTGTGACTTCTCTATCATTTTAGCCTCATTTATTTAGTTTTTCCCATCTTTCTTCTTTTCTTCCTGCTTGTAATGAATTTTTTATAATTGTGAAAATTTTAGGGGTAAAATACATGTATCTGTTCCTTAGCTTAAACACAAATACAGTTGAAGCTCCTCATTCTCTTCTCTGATTGTGTTACACTCTCTCTAATGCACCCATAAAGATTATCATGTGTGTGCATTTCTAAACAATAAATGGCATTCTTCTGAATATGTTTGAACCTTAAATAGTGATATACTACATGAATCTTTCTGCATCTTGGTTTTTCCACTTAACCCTAGTTCTTTTATTTGTTTTTCTCTTAGCATACTCAACTGTTTTCTCCGGTTTCAGTGGAATTTGGGTAAGGAAGATAACTCAGCCTATATATTTCTTACTAGGGCTTTTTTAAAAAGGGAGACTTAAGTACCTTTTGGATATGTTATCACTACAGACATATAAAAGAAAGGACTTGGTGTTACCTCTTGTTTCAACTGGTGATGATAGGTGAATATGACACCTCACCATGTTATACAAGCTAAGCAATTGAGTCTTGCTGCTGACCTCTATTTGGTGTTATAAATACTTTTGGAGACAGAGAAATACCATTCATTTGTGTTTGGAGTTTAACTGAGGTTTAAGTGAAGATTTCTGTTCCTATTGCTGGAGGAATTTTTAGAGGTCACTTGGTACAAGCTGTGTTAAAGAAACCCAGGGCCATAGAAGGTGAGTGACTTGATTGAGGTGATCCAGGGAAAAAAACACAGGGTTTAGAAGCTAGTGTTGCAGTTCGTTGTACTTTCTACCTTACTACAATGAACCAAAAGTTAATAATGTTATGTTTTGTTAACATTCATCTTGGATTTTTGCCTGTTCTTTAAAATACTTGAATACCAAGAGATTTTTAGTAGATAACAATTAGCATAAATCTTGGAACTGATACTTAGTTGTCATGTTTTCTTTAGGATCAGAATGGTTTCCATCCCAGAATACTATGAAGGCAAGAATGTCCTCCTCACTGGAGCTACTGGTTTCCTAGGGAAGGTACTTCTGGAAAAGTTGCTGAGGTCTTGTCCTAAAGTGAATTCAGTGTATGTTTTGGTGAGGCAAAAAGCTGGACAGACACCCCAGGAGCGAGTAGAAGAAGTCATTAGTGGCAAGGTAAGTATGTGAAGTAATCATTAAGAAGATAAAAGAGTGTGTTTGTGTGTATATTATTATAATCATCAACAGCCTAGTATCCTGGAAAAAAATTAGTAGAAAGTCCTATAAGAATGGCAGTAAACTGAATATGAGTCCTGATCAGTAGGAGATAAAAGCTTTCCTTCATGATAAAGTTGTATAACAAGTTCTAAAGTACCTTTATGTTATATGTTTAATGTGTTTTTAGAATATTTGAGGCAAGTTATCTGTAATTACTAGATGCTTTAAATAGTTTTCAGAATAATAATACTTAAAAGTTACTTTCTAATTCTTACTGTGCTATGAAACACAATACTTTGACAACAGTTAAAATTTTGTAAGCACTAATTGCTTCCCATGAAAATATTAGGAAGTGGCAAAATCACATACTCCTATTTGACTAATAACATGACAGAAGGGTCATCTAGGATAAGGAATATGTCATACATTTAAACCTTTAGAAAAACATTGCTGAGGAAAAAAATGGAGATGAACTGGAGTAAAATTATTTCATGGTCATAAGCTTTTGAATCTTCTCGAAATGAGTGGATTTATCTGACATTTGTTGTTAATAACTTTGGTATAGTAGCTATGTAATTTTTTAGTTACTAGGTAGGTATTTGGTACCTTTTAACCTTCTAGGGCAGCTGTGACTTATATTTAAAAAAAAAAAAGACCAAAACCAGAAACATCTTGAGTTACTCTGAGCAGTCAAAGAATTGCTAAGAAGTATCAAAAGATATGATGATTTAATTCTAGATTAACAGCTCTCTTAGAGTTAATAAATAATTTATTAGAAATAATTTATATTCCATTCTGGTTTGATCTTTCAGTAGAAATCCATAGTTAATAGTGGTTGACCTTTATTGAGTACTTACCTTGTGCCAGGCATTATGTGCAAAACACTTTGTGTATGTATTTAATTATTACAGCAACTCTTTAAGGTAAGTGTTGGTGTTACTCCCATTCTACAAGATCATATAGTTAGTGTTAGAGCCAGTGTTTGTGAACTCTTAATGACTGGACCTTAGAGCTCATGCTCTGGTAGGGACAAATGTTGATATATCCCATTTGCAAATATGGACAGTGAGTCTCAGAAGTTGTCATTTTATCTGAAGTTGTGTAGCTAATAGATGCTGGATATAACATAGATGACTTGATAACAAATTCCTTTCTACTTTATAGCGTTATTTCCTCAGTAGATAAGAAAGTAAGGCAAAGATGATGGAAGGCTTTGTGATTCAGTGGGAAAAGTAATCTTGAGAGTTGGATACTTTACTGGTAAATGTTGTAGCTGGTGCAGGCTGAGTGAAAATAGCTTGATTTCCCAAAGGCAGTGGCTAAAAGCTTGGTACCTTTTCCACAAAAATTAAAAGAGAAGATGGCAAAAGCAAGAAAAAAGTTGGTGAAAATCAGAGAAAAACAGAGTTAACAACAGCAGGAATGAGTCAGTTTATGGATTAGGGCAGTAATAGGAAGCTTATCTCCTAGGAGAGATAAAGTATGATAAAGTGAAAGTTGCTCAGTCACATCTGACTCTTGGCAATCCCATGAACTATATAGTCCGTGGAATTCTCCAGGCCAGAATACTGGAGTGGGTGGCGTTTTCCTTCTTAAGGGGATCTTCCCAACCCAGGGATCGAATCCAGGTTTCCCACATTGCAGGCGGATTCTTTACCATCTGAGCCACAAGAAAGTCCAAGAATACTAGAGTGGGTAGCCTAGCCCTTCTCCAGGGGATCGTCCTGATCCAGGAATCGAAGCGGGGTCCTTGCATTGCAGGCGGATTCTTTATCAATTGAGCTATCAGGGAAGCCCAAAGTATGATAACAGAAGATCAGTTGAAAGAAAAGATAACACCACACAGAGTAAGACCTGTACAGAAGTGTGGGAGTGTTTAAATACAACTTTTAATTTTCTTAAAATTACAGCATTATAATAAAATACAGTCATCAATATTCACTACAATGACTTGGGATAAATTAAAAGGTTAAATTATTGATATGTTTAGACTGTTTTCTTTACCAAGGTGTTATATTATTTGGAAATGATTTCCATTCAAATATAATTTTGATTTCAGAAGGATAAACTTCTTTCTTTTGTGAAGCATTCATGTTTTTCTTGTTTGTATTTTCCTCTTATTCATTAAGAGGTAATTATAGACCCATAGGGTTTTAATAGTGAGGTGTAAAATAATACTAGTTTTTCCTTTTAAAAATAAATTATTTGGAACTATTAGTAAGACATTAAAGAATAAAAATAATACTTACTTTTATCCCAGTGTTTATTGTTTGTCTCCACATGAAAACTTTAAATAGTCCTTACTTCAACTAGAAAAACTTCTTTTCCCTGAATTAGTTTTAAAAAAACAAATCTAGCTCTTTGAGGGCTACTCAGTGACTATATAGCTCACAAGGGTAGTTATACTCTACCAATATTCTCCCCGTTGCCACAGACTCCCATGCACTTGTGTTCTTCCCCTTTGCCCTTCCTTCTATTAAGATATATGAGTCCTACTCTGCATTAGAGGTATTGTTCAGTCTCTGAGTTGTGTCCAACTCTTTGTGACCCCATGGGCTATAGCACACCAGGCTGCTCTGTTCTCCATTATCTCTTGGAGTTTGCTCAAATCCATGTCCATAGAGTTGGTGATGATATCTAACCATCTCATCCTTTGCTGCCGCCTTTTCTTTTTGCCTTTAGTCTTTCTCAGCATAGCGTTTTCCAAAGGTCGGCTTTTCACATCAAGAAGACAGATACTGGAGCTTCAGCTTCAGCATCAGTCCTTCCAATGAATATTCAGGATTGATTTCCTTTAGGATTGACTGGTTTGATCTCCTTACAGTCCAAGGGACTTTCAAGAGTCTTCTCCATTACCACAATTTGAAAGCATGGGTTCTTTGACACTCAGCCCTCTTTATGGCCCAACTCTCACATCCATACATGACTACTGAAAAAGCTATAGCTTTGACTATATAGACCTTTTTGGGGCGAAGTGATGTCTCTCTTTTTTCATACACTGTCTAGGTTTGTCATAGCTTTTCTTCCAGGGAGCAATCATCTTAATTTCATGGCTAGATTCTGTATAGACAATAAAAAAAGATGTGAGTTAATACTTCAGTATTTACTACCATAAAACCTAGCTATATAATAACTATGATTGAAGAATCTGCCTCTTAAAGTGTAGTAGGTGCAAAGTTCATTTTCAGTTTTTTTGTGAGAGCTGAGATTGACTCAGCCGTATTCAATGTCATTTTAAAATTAAAACTATTTGGTAGCCTAGTATAAGGATGTTTTTAAAAAACATGATATAATTTATAGCTTTTTTTTAAATGACTCTTAATTGTAACTTGAGCAAATTATTTGATAATGTATATTGACCGCAGTGTGTAGCAGATAGTATTATTACCTCATTGCTGTATTTTTTCATATCCTCCAAATAGGTTGAAAAATAATCATTTAAAGCAATTATTCTCAAACTTTTGGTCTCTAGACCCCTTTACACTTTTAAAAATTATTGAGAACTTCAAAAATGTTTTGTTCTTGTGAGGTTTTGTTTCAAATAGCTTATTGACATTTATCATAGTAGATTCTAAACCAGAAACATTTTTAAGGGAAGAGAATATATGTACAAGCACACATTCCATTGGCCATCAAGAGTGATGATATCATCACAAATGTAGCTTTGGAAAATTCCTCTCTATACTTGTGAGAGAATGAAAGTAAAAAATAAATAATGTTTTAGTTTTCTTATGAAAATAGTTTTGACTTTGTGAAGTACTTAAAATAGTCTGAGAGACTCCTAGGAACTTATCACACTTTGAGAACTGTTGCGAATTAAGAGGGTGCAGTGTTGCTTGGACATTTAGGGACATCCTTCTGGCACATTCTGAGGGATATACTAATAGGGGCAAAAATCTTTATGCCTTAAGGAGAGAGCTGACTTTTGCAGATATCCAAAATTAATTTGAACCCAAGCTTGGCAGTAAAAATTCCCTTAAAACTTGGAAAAAGGGAGGAGGCATCAAGGGGGCTTTAAGACCACAAGGCCTATTTTATGTAATAATGCCTGCTTGTGTGTTTTGTTGCCGTCTTCTCCATTTGTTTACTCATGTTTTATTATGAACCACTTATAATTGGTGTAATTATATTTGGTATGATGGTTTAGTCACTCAGTCATGTCTGACTCTTGCGACCCCATGGACTGTAGCCTGCCAGGCTCCTCTGTCCATGGTATTCTCCAGGCAAGAATACTGAGTAGGTTGCTGTTTCTGTCTCCAGGGGATTCTCCCAACCCGGGGATTGAACCTAGGTCTCCTGTGCTGCACGTAGACTTTTTACTGATTGAGCCACTAGGGAACCCCTATAATTGGTATAACCACTAATAATCATTTCCCAACACACTTTTTTCCTTTATTGAGAGGTTATTAATTCTTACTCATTTTTTATTTTTCAGAAAACATATTTTGTGCCTGCTCAGTGCTGGGCATTTGACTTGATATAAAGGGTTGAATTCAGGATTAAGTAAGAGTCGTTGCTTTAATGGAACCTACAGTCTACAGAGTTATAAGAAGGGGGTTGAGGAAGAGAGAGTGTAGAGGTGTTAGGAGAGATTGGATAGGAGCAATTATTCAAGCTGATGTCTTAGTTGGAATTGAGGGACTAAGTGAAATGTGAAAGAGTTCGGCATCTTCTCTGGAGTCTCCAGGGTAATGCTTCTAAAATTTTTCCTCACCAGTAAGCCATATTTGTAAAGGAAATGATTATCTTCTACGTAAAGCCTGAAATTTCATTTAACTTTTGTAGTTTAAACATATGGCCATTATTTTACTCTAATCTGCTAAAGAGGACTACAACCAAAAAAAAAAACTGATAAGGTTTGGATTTTAGAAATCTGATCATTTTAAACATTGATCTGATATATATATACTGCTTATGTCTGTGCTGAATGATCATACAGTCCCCAAGTATTTGTCTAAATATTTGACTACAGTACTCTATAAAATTATGTCATTTTATTTTATGCCTTAAAATATTATATCATGTTTTTTAATTCCCCCTGGCACATCCTACTGATTATTCCTAGGGTCATTCATTCTCAACATATATATATAGTGTAGCTGCTAAATCAATAAAGTGAGTTCTTTTTATATCAAGCAGCAATTAATATGTACACCTAAAATTGTTAAACATTTAAATAGAGTCTACTATGATTTTGAAACAGGAATAAAAGACCATGAGCATAGGGCGTATACTGTAGTGTGATACTGTCTTTTAGCAGAATTTCTCAATTTCAGGACTCTTCACATTTTAAGAGAGTTAATTCTTTATTGTGGGGAGCTGTCCTATGCACTGTAGGGTGGTCAGTATTCTTGGCCTGTGCCCACTAAATGCCAGCAGCTCCCTTTCCTCACCATCCCAGTTGTGACAAGGCAAAATTGTCTTTGAGTTCAATTCAGTTCAGTCACTCAGTCGTGTCCAACTCTTTGCAACGCCATGAATTGCAGCATGCCAGGCATCCCTGTTCATCACCATCTCCTGGAGTTCACTCAGACTCACGTTCATCAAGTTGTTGATGCCATCCATCCATCTCATCCTTGGTCGTCCCCTTTTCCTCCTGCCCCCAATCCCTCCCAGCATCAGAGTCTTTTCCAATGAGTCAACTCTTCACATGAGGTGGCCAAAGTACTGGAGTTTCAGCTTCAACATCATTCCTTCCAAAGAACACCCAGGGCTGGTCTCCTTTAAAATGGACTGGTTAGATTTCCTTGCAGTCCAATGGACTCTCAAGAGTCTTCTCCAACACCACAGTTGAAAAGCATCAATTCTTTGGCGCTCAGCTTTCTTCACAGTCCAACTCTCACATCCATACATGACTACTGTAAAAACCATAGCTTTGACTAGATGGACCTTTGCTGGCAAAGTAATAACTCTGCTTTTCAATATGCTGTCTAGGTTGNACATGAGGTGGCCAAAGTACTGGAGTTTCAGCTTTAGCATCATTCCTCCCAAAGAAATCCCAGGGTTGGTCTCTACATAACATTATAAGATAAAACCCAAACGAACTTTTTGGCCACACCCAATGCATGGCCAGTGCCACACGGCAGCCTGGTTCTAGGGCTCACATGTTTAATCACTGTGCTGCACTGCCTCAAAGAACTTGGACCTTTTTATCTATGCAGCCCCAGTATCTGTGTTAAGAGTACACAAACAGAGGTGTGCACCGAGTTGTCATTTGAATGAAAGATTGAATAAACAGAACCTCAGGTGCCAAGAGATCAGCAGCCTTTGGGTAGCCCTTAGCCAGGCTGACACAAAACTGTGATTTAAGTGGTGGGATGGCTCAGATGGTAAAGAATCTGCCTGCAATGCAGGAGACCCGAGTTCAGCGCCAGGGTCAGGAAGATCTCCTGGAGAAGGGAATGGCTACCCACTCCAGTATTCTTGCCTGGAGTATCCCATGGACAGCGGAGCCTGGCGTGCTGCGATTCAAGGGGTCGCAAAGAGTCAGACACGACTGAGCGACTGAACTGAACTGAACTGAGCAACGGACACAACAGGGCCTTGGTCCCAACACATCAGCGTCCCTCTCCTAGCTCCCTGCTCTTATATCTAAGGACTTTGTTTTGGTTCGTGTTTGCCCTGGGGCTTTGAGGACCCACTTATTAAAAAGAGGGGAGGGTGGCTTTGCCAAGGAAGGCTGAGGACTGATCTACTCGCCCCCACCCACCCCACCGCACCTCGCCCTACAGTGTTAGAGGGCAAACAGCGCCCCCTGTGGTCAGCGTGGTGGGGGCAGCCAGGGCCCTCTTGAGAGCACTCTCCCTTTCTGCCCTCTATGCTGGGCAGAGGTAGAGAATGTGATGCAGAAGTCAGGCCTCGGGGTCTTTTTACGCCTCCCCCCTAGAAAGCCCTCCATCCAGCATCCACTTGGGAGAGCTGGGGGTTCTACTTCTAAAGAGGAAAACGGCATTTCTTAGGGTTAGAGGCCTCAGTCAGAGAAGTTACTTCCAAACCTTTTCCACTGCTGTCACTCAACATCCAGGCCTTCTGACCTCACTGTCAGACGAGGAGACCCTTGCTGATGGGGAGGGTCAGTCAGGGTCATCTGGAAAGCTGGGGGGTACTCATCAGAGAAGATGAATTTGCAAGTTGATAAAAGACAGAAAGGGACTTTTTTGGGGGGGCTGCTCCTATAGCACATGGGGGAGCTTCCCGGGTGGCTCAGACAGTAAAGAATCTGCCTGAAATGCAGGAGACCTGGGTTTGATCCCTGGGTCGGGAAGATCCCCTGGAGAAGGAAATGGCAACGTGCTCCAGTATTCTTGCTTAGGAAATCCCATGGACAGAGGAACCTGGAGAGCTATAGTCCATAGGGTCACAAAGAGTCAGACACGACTGAGCCACTAACACTTTCACTTTCACTTTTCACAGCATGTGGGATCTTAGTTCCTCAACCAGCAATTGAACCTGCACCTCCTACAGGGGCAGCATGGTGTCCTAACCACTGGCCCGCCAGGGAAGTCAGAGAACGGAACTTATATAAGAAGACAAGCAGCACTCAGCCAACAGGAGGCTCCGTCCCCATCTCTCCTTCCTCCAGCCTCCACTCAACTCCTGTAGGACTTCCTCGCCCACGGGCACCGGGATCCACGTGCACAGAAATGTATGTGTGGCCCAGGCGCCCTGTGTAAGGGATTCGCCCTTTAACCTCCCCTCTTACTCCAGCAACTCCATAGGCCTGGACAGCGCTTTCCATTCCAGGTTGCCCCCACCTCTTTGTCTTTCCCACTGTATTTATCAAGACTTCCTGCTGCTACTGTTGCTAAGTCGCTTCAGTTGTGTCCGACTCTGTGTGACCCCAGAGACGGCAGCCCAACAGGCTCCCCCATCCCTGGGATCCCTGGGAGTGGGTTGCCATTTCCTTCTCCAATGCATGAAAGTGAAGTCGCTCAGTCATGTCCAACTCCTAGCGACCCCATGGACTGCAGCCTACCAGGCTCCTCCGTCCATGGGATTTTCCAGGCAAGAGTACTGGAGTGGGGTGCCATTGCCTTCTCCGATCAAGACTTCCTCGTGGACAGTGTTCCTGCTCCCACTGTTGTAGACCTTGCTGTGCTGCCAATGCCTTTATTAGCGATTTCACAAAAGATCCCCTTAAAACGTTCTTGCTAATAACTCAGTAACAGTTGAACTGTTTTCAAAGGATTCTAGAAAATGCTAATCACTGTCTACTGTTAGGTCTTAATCTCATTTACTTCCTTTGAGTGTTCTGTCTGACAATCAACAGCGATAATTACCACGATAACAACACTTGACATTTTTTAAAGCCATTTATGTTACTTCAAGTAATCCTCACAAAAACTTGGCGAGATAGTATTTTTCTCTGAGGAACCAGGCTCAGGAAAATTAAGTAACCTACCTAAGGTCACACAGCTAATAAATTGTAGAACTGAGACTCAGCTGGGATTTCCAAGGCAAGTTCTCTTTTCCAACACTGCACTGCAGGATAAAATGAAGAGTAAATGTGTTATCCAGGTTGTGTTCTTTTTTTTTTTTTAATTATGGACAGTTTTCATTTATAAAAAGAGAGAGACTGGAGCAGTGGCTTGTTGGAGCCAGTTCCTACTAGCAGACCAAAGACCTGAGTATTANAAAAAAAAAAAAAGCCACTGAAAAGGTAGTCAGGTTGGATCCATAAATCCAAATGGCCGTTCAACATTTAACAAACTCTTTGGTACTCAATTGAGTTAAACACTAAATGGTGCATTGACAAGGAAGATTTCATTTCTATGAGGTCCACTAATAAAATGCTCTGAGTTATTTGTGTAGAGTGTAATTCCTTCTGACTGTGCCTTCCATTTGCCTGGAGGACATACCAGTTTAAAAATGTTCAGCACACCACACCATGCATAACAGGTAATCTGCCTAATTAAGTCCTATAAGAATGTTCTAAGTAAAAGGCTGAAGAGCTCTGGTAACCTCTGCTTCACCCTCCCCATGCACCAGAGCTTCTGAGATTGAGAAACTCCAGCCATTAACTCAAGTGTTTACACTTGAAGCTCAAATTCTACTTTGCCAGAATGGCTCATTTCACATTTTACAAATCTGTTTTCTCATTTGTAGGCAGAAAGAGTCTGTCAATTTTTTATGTTATAATTCTCAACTTGTTCTGATAGAGAATGATCTAACTCATAACTGCAATTCATATTGCAAAAATCATGCTGGGACTGGGACTGCTATATTCAGAGACCTAACAATATTTACATCCATGTTTTGAGTGCATTCACTTAGTATGTTTCAATGAATTATTAATTATGACCAACAATAAAATATTATTTTGCTTAGATGCACAGCAATAGGAAAGATGCCCAAGAGAAATTTATCTGACAGCTCAAAACAAAATGGCCAAATCCACTCATAGGTTACACATCCAACACAGCATGAAGTATATTTGCCCATCAAATGCACTCAGTGAATGTTTTTCTCAACTTGTCAATGTTTTATCAAGAGGATAAAAGCCAAACTTTAAGACTCAGATATAGAAACCTCAATTTAGTGATTAAAAATAAAGCACAATAGACAAATGATAAGGGTTTTGGAAAACTCTTCAACTGTACTAGAAATTTTAATGATGATTTGTATTTAATGTCAATATGGGTAGAATCATGCTACATACACTGAAGTACAGATTATACTTTATTGAATTATACTTTATTAAATTTATGTCAATTGTCAAATAATATTCACTACCTCTTAACATGCTCCCTTATAATCATCTTTTGATCTACACAACAAAATCCTGAGAAACCTCATACTATTCACTGAATTGTCTTTTTTTTTCTGTTTTACTACACACATTGGACTAATTGCAAAATCAGTGCTACTTATTTATTCTACATACACCTTTCATTTTTTTCCTTCTTTATTTAGATAGATGGCTTCAAACCTGACTGTTTCAGGATTTCTTTCTCAGCTGTACTACTAGGTCAGTAATAAACCCTCCAGTCTGTTGGTTGGCAACTCTCTTAGAGATATTTCAGAAGGCATGGGAGGTACCAGCTAGTTATCGGTAGAACTCAAAACATGTCATTTGAGTTGCCAGCATCTAATGATGCATTATTAGCTTTTCAGACCCAGAAAGAATGTTAAGGACCTAAAGATGATGGGCTCCAGAGAAAGCTGATGTTAGTCAGCTAAATATATACATACTTAATTTTAGACTCAAATTATCAGAGTCAGACTTTGTAGCCTGGAAGAGCTGGATTTAATTTCTTGCTGTGTAGGAACCTTGGGGAAAGCTAGTTAATTCGTATGCCTCGGTTTCTTCATCTGAAATAATAATATTTACAATGCTTTTTTCCAGTAGTCATGTATGGATGTGAGAGTTGGACTATAAAGAAAGCTGAGCACTGAAGAATTGATGCTTTTGAATTGTAGTGGTGGAGAAGACTCTTGAAAGTCCCTTGGACTGCAAGGAGATTGAACCAGTCCGTTCCAAAGGAAACCAGTCCTGAATATTCATTGGAAAGACTGATACTAAAGCTGAAACTCCAATATTTTGGTTACCTGATATGAAGAACTGACTCATTGGAAAAGACCCTGATGCTGGGAAAGATTGAAGGTGGGAGGAGAGGGTGACAACAGAGGATGAGATGGTTGGATGACATCACCAACTCAATGGGCATGAGTTTGAGTAAACTCTGGGAATTGGTGATGGACAGGGAGGCCGGGCGTGCTGCAGTCCATGGGGTCACAAAGAGTCGGACTTGATTAAGTGACTGAACTGAACTGAATCACGTAGGTCCATTCAGAGGACTGAGAAAATGTTTGTGGAATGCTTAAAAAACAGACACATAGGCATAGGCCGTGCTAATGAAGAGTAATTATAGTTAGATCAACTCAGAAGTTCTGTAATCAACCTTTATGTCAAAATAGCTCTCTCTCATTATGACTTGCTATTATACCATTTTCAGATATTCACAAACCACTCATGATCTTGAAGTCTGCACTTCAAAGCAGGTATGCTCCATTTTTACTTATCTCCAACTACTGCTCTTAATTTTACTTTTCTCCCTCAATTCAATAATCTTATGTAAAAAATCTTTGAACAGAAATTAGAGACTGTAAATTGATGCTAGGATTTTTTAACCTTAATTTTTTTTTTGCTGTTTTAAAATAAAGTCTGAGTTTTCACATAGATATTGAATTTAAATATTTTCTCTCAAATAAAGTCTTCTCTTAAAAAAAAATAAAAACAAAGGTAGTATTTGGCTTATTATGTTAGCCTCATGGCAAAAATCAGTTGGATGTTTTTCCTCTTTCATATTTATGTTATAATTCAAACTGCTTCCCATTTATCTGGTACCTGTGTGCCCCTTATAGGCATTTAACTTTGTGTTCTCTGTCTTAGAATCTTGTCCTAAGGCTAAATTATAAGTCTAAAATTGCTTGTGTACTAGGGTTTACTTTTCTGTTTTCCTCCTTATTTTGAAAGGTAATCCCACCATTATTTAATTAATTCTTTGGTAACTTTTACAACTAATCTCTCTTAACTTTCCATTAAGTACTTTTATTTTAGCCTCTGTCATATCTTTATACATGTATGTGTGTATATACATATATAAATATATAAATGTGTGCTTATAAATATATAAATGGTGTTGTTTAATCACTAAGTTGTGTCCAACTCTGCAACCCCATAGACTACAGCACACTAGGCTTCTCTGTCCTTCACCATCTCTGAGTTTGCTCAAACTTATATCCTTTCAGTCAATGATGCCATCCAACCATCTCATCCTCTGTTGCCCCTTTCTCCTCTTGCCTTCAGTCTTTCTCAGCATCAGGGTCTTTTCCAATGAGTAGGAAACCAAAGTATTGGAGCTTCAGCTTCAGCATCAGTCCTTCCAATGAATATTCAGGGTTGATTTCCTTTAGGATTGACTGGTTTGATCTCCTTGCAGTCCAAGGGACTCTCAAGAGTCTTCTCCAGCACTTCTTTATGGTCCAAACTCTCCATACATGAATACTGGGGGTGGCGGGGGGGGGGATATATGTGTGTGTGTGTGTGTGTGTGTGTGTGTGTGTGTGTGTGTATAATTCTTAGCTTCTAAAATTCAATTAAAATATACATTANTGGTGTGGGTTGGGGGGTTGGGGGGGGGGGGGGGGGGGGGGGTGTGGGGGTATATATATGTGTGTGTGTGTGTGTGTGTGTGTGTGTGTGTGTGTGTATAATTCTTAGCTTCTAAAATTCAATTAAAATATACATTAAGTGCTGGCTGTGAAAAAAGTGAATACTATGTTCACATAAAAGATGATGTGATTTAAAGAAAGGCAAATACGACACAGGACTATTCTTAATGGGGAGAAAAGCAAGTGTGAAGTAGAATTTTATTACAAGACTAAATGTGCTGTGATAAAACAGTGACACCAACACGAACTCTGGAAGAACAGAGAATAAGCCTCATGGTAGCATGAAAATGGTACCTGGAGACAGTGACATTGAGCCAGGCCTGGGAAGGTGGCACTAATTTGCAGAAGAAACATTAAAAAAGCTGGCATGGCAAAGGAAAGAACAGATTAAAGTATGGAGTCACACATGTAAGAGGTCATTGTTGTTTTGGAGATCGGGATGTGATGAGGAAGCTGATGGAGGATAGTGGAAGATAATTATATTAAGAATATTTCAACCAGAATGGCAGTTTGCTTGACTGCTAGGCCATAGAGGACTTGATTTTGAAGACAACATTCAGCCACTCAGGAAGGTTTTTAAACAAAATAGTTACATAAGTTTCATTCTACTTTCCATAATAAGATAATGTAAGCATAAGATATCAATGAACAGGATAAAGATGACTGAACCTTGTCCAATATATATTTCCACTGTTTTAGAGATAGACTTCTGCCACCCAGCTTGAAAGATGGCCATCCTTCTCAAGCTGTGAGAAACTGGAAAAGGTAAGAACTTGGAATGTCAGGGATAGGCATAATGTTAAAGGTCGATTTTTGGTTTTGTTCTGTAACTTAAAAGATCTGCCTTAAGAATTCACTCTAATGTCGATGCTGGATGTGAATGTCCCACAGTCCAGTTCCTGTCATCCAGGTTAGATTGCCAGTTATTCTGTGCCACCCAAGCTGGGCTCTTCAATAAACCCTTTTCAAACTTTATCATTTGTCCTCTATTTTTACTTTTAATTATCTGACTTCCAGTTCCTCCTGTTTACAAAATGTTTAAAATGTTGTGATAAGGTATTAATATGTGTCCTTCTTCATTATGTAAAAAAATCTTTTTCAAGATCACAGAAAATATAATTATTTATACATTTTATCTCTCTTGGCATTAGAATTTTCAGGCTCAGTATTATTGATAAACATTGCACTGAAAATAAAAATACTTTCTTTACTTTCAAGGCTGCTATAAGGGTTTTTTTCCAAGTTACTATGAACAAGTAATACTAGTATAACTGGGTTATGATTTTTTATTGTAAATTAGAAAGACTAAAGAGTAAAACTGGGAAGTGAGATATTCTAAAAGTGATTAATTCGTTTGTATAACTGCAGATGTATTTATTATCCTTGATTTACATCTTTTTTTTTTAGTTCTAATATCAGAATGTAAAGTAATTTTTATTTTTGTTAAAAATATTTTAACTTATTTGAAAAACAGTTACATGCCCTTGATATCTTTGTTTAATGTCATCCTTATTATCCATGTATTAGTTCTGCTTTACATGTGAGATTATTTTATAAATCTTCATGATTGAAATCCTAAAGAAATTCACTTTTTATGAACATTTTAGAGGGAAAGTAATGATTCCTTTATAGTTCAAAATATTAAGATATTTGGCCTTCTTCATTCTAATCCCCATTATTGACCAGTCATGGTTAAGAAAACTTCATCCTCACAAAATCTATGGCACAGTTAAAGCTATAATAATTATGGAAAGAGTTAATTAAATTAGAATTCAAGATATCCTGAGTTATTGGTATAACTCAATAATTACTTAGCTATGAGGCATCCCTGAAGAGCATGCTTTTTTTATCCTATTATATGGCCACTCCATAAAATATATATGCACCTGAGGACATGATAATCTTTTTCTGTCTGGGAAGAAGTTACTATTCTTTATTGAGAACTCTGGACACCTCTAGTTATCTAGGACAGTGAAGTTTACAATCCTTGTCTCTTACCTTGCTTCTTTACCTTGTTATGTGAGTTTTTGTTTGGTTTTCTACTCTTTACAAGTATGCATTATCTTTGGTTTATACTTTAGTAGCAAGACACCATCATTCTTAACATATATTACCCTATAACTATCATGTTTTAAATATCACAGACATTTGGACCCACTAGAATATTAATTTCAGGGAAGAGAGTCATAATCTTTCTTAGTCACTAGCATATCACTGGTATTTTAACTGTATTTTTTTTATACCACTTCAGCAAAAGAAGAGGCATGATGTCTCATTTCTTTCCCTTATGTATAAATGTCTAGGTCCTTTAATTAGCCTCCAGTGATACTTGAGATCTTTTATGACATAACATTTGAGGAGGGATTGGGGTACCTTATTACAGTATGAAGGTTGTAGAAGCCTCATCTCACTAGTCAGCCTTTGTCAGGGTGGATGTTGATGGGATGATATTTTTTCTGAAGTGTCTGGATGGAATTGTATGGGCTAAATGTGATCTGTTATCTTGCTGGACTGCTCATTAGCTGAACATTTGGTTAGAGCAAAATATTACTGTTGTTTTCTTTCTTTTTTTTTTTT
>SJYV01016520.1:46067-140186 GCA_006410875.1 Neotragus pygmaeus | reverse complement strand
TTTTTCCTTTGTCTTTTTTTTTTTTTTTTTTTTTTGGTCTTCAACCATTGGTGTGTCTAGGCTGCCAGCTTCAACTCTTGTCTGGAATACATGAAGCAAGAAGAAAACAAAACAAAGTCATCACTGTCTTGTTTCTTGAGTCCCAAGTTCCCCAGCTAGCCTCTTACCTTCTTTCTGTCATTCAGAGTTGTCTTATATAATGCTCATGGCTTAGAATTATACCTTGGAGGATAGAGAAAAGTATGCTACTCCATTTTCCAAACACTTGGAACATAAACAATATACTTCTAAACAATCTTGGGTCAAAGAGAAAATATTAAAAATAAAATACAATAAATATGAATAAATCTACTTGAGTCACTGACAAGATAGTATGTGACAGTTGTCTCAAAGATATCTGAACTCAAAGATATCTGAATCTACCAATAGCCTAAGATTTAGGTCTGCAACCAAGAGATACTATTTCTGAAAAGGATACTGAAAGCTATCTCTGTCTGATAGCTGATGTCAAAATGTGATTGCTAATGGAAATTATAACCAACAGAAATCACCACAGAAAGCTGTAAGCTGGTTTCTTGGATAACCAGAGAAGCATAACCATTGTGTGTGTGGTTTTTTTTTTTGTATGCAGTTTACTAAGAAAAAGCATATGAGCTTGGAAGTGTTGCAGACTCAGTACTAAATGTAATGCTTGATAGTGTTGAAGGCCTAGAATTCATTCATAGTCTAAATACCCACACATTAAAATATTAAAATATAATTTATAATCAAGTTGATCAAGATATTCATCAAAGATATCTAAAATAAGACATTGTTTTGTACGCCCCTGAACTTTTCAACAATACATTATATATTACATTTTTATTTGTTTTAAAATTAATTTATGAATTCTAACTTCTTTCTGCAATGTATAGATTATTATATAAGGACTGTTTTTCTCAATTGATATAACTTAGAGCTTCCTTTCCTATAGATTTACATATTGCAAAAAGAGTCTAGTAAGCTCCAGGTTCCAGAAATATCCTGAACTGCTTTTGAGGAAAACTAACTGCCCAAAGTCCTGCAACCTTGCAATAGATAAGTAAAGCAAACAGAATTATAATGACATGAATAGCTCTGTATATATCAATACTTTCTGCACCAAATCACTCTTTTGCCAGTCATAACTCTTTGTACCAAGAATAGAGATTGATTGAATAAAAGAGGACATTCGATGCTTTGTGACTTCTAAACTAGCAGGAGATAAGGTTTAATTGCTTGAGAATACAATTTTCTGGATGATATAGTAATAGAAGGTTGTCAATATATTAAGCTGCTATTGAATTTCAGGGACTATTGTTGTGGATTGTTGACACTATTTACAGTTCAACTTTCTCTGTCTGAGAAAGTTTAAATCTCAGAGCTGATGGTCAGGAAATGGCAATGACTACTTGAGTCACTGCAATCCCAGGAGAAAAGGAAGAATGCCTTGGCCTATTCTCCCTGTTCTATAGTTTCTTCCATTCAACTAAGTAGATAGATAAAGCAAACAAAATTATAATGACGTGAGTTATCAACTTTATAGACCTGTCCAGAGACAACCATATAGGTAAGACTTTTGTGACATCTCCAGTGTTGGCAAGTGTACATGTTTTGATTTAGATATTTATACAAAATAAATATCCTGGGTCATATTGTTTGGCATTTGCTTATTTACTACTTCCTTAGTGCTAACCCTGAAGCTATTTGACTTTATTTTCAAATATGTGAAAATTACATCATACTGTTTATGGATAGAGCATGTTTTTACTTTCTGTTATATTTTATGGAGAACAATCAAAATTAAATTGACTTATTTTTGTCTTTCATTGCCTTTATAAAAGCTGCTGTTTTCTGGTTTTACACTTACTCTTCTTCAAATATTATCTGCTTATTTTTCTGATTCTATTTAGGTATCGACATCCAATATATTTTATTATTAACCTTATTCTCCATCACTGATATTAAGGAGTCTATTCAGTATAAATAAAAGCAATATGTATGTTTTTGCTGCTGCTGCTGCTAAGTCACTTCAGTCATGTCCGACTCTGTGCAATCCCATAGACGGCAGCCCACCAGGCTCCCCCATCCCTGGGATTCTCTAGGCAAGAACACTGGAGTGGGTTGCCATTTCCTTCTCCAATGCATGAAAGTGAAAAGTAAAAGTGAAGTCACTCAGTCGTCTGACTGTTAGCAACCCCATGGACTGCAGCCTACCAGGCTCCTCTGTCCATGGGATTTTCCAGGCAAGAGTACTGAAATGGGGTGCCATTGCCTTCTCCGAATATGTAATTTAGGAAAGGAAAATTTAAGACCATTTGTTTAGCTTTCCCTTACATCCAGATATCCTATTGAAAGCTCCTGCAATATGGAAATTCAGGAGATCTTTGCAATAAGAACCTAAGTGAGGCCTTTGTTTCTTGCATCCAAAAAGAGCTTATCTCATGCAATTCTTAATACGATTAAGATACCCTCATCCTTTTCTGTTAGTACTTTATGATTCTCTTTATGAAGCTAGGAGACTTACTATGAATGATTCTGCTGGTAAAATTCTCATTTTAATCATTAATGATACCTACATTTTATAAGACTACTGTTTGCCTTTAGAATTTCTTGTACTTTGTTGATGCTAGTATAATTCATATTGATTCCAGCTGAATTATATCATCAAAATATTCACATAACCTATGTCTTTGAAATACTCAATTATTTATCTAAATATGGCTGAATACTATTTCAGAGTATTTATGTTTAATTCTTCTGTTTTCTTTTTTTTTTCTTTTCTGTCTACTGCTAAGTCACTTCAGTCATATCCAACTCTTTGCGACCCCATAGATGGCAGCCCACCAGGCTCCCCTGTCCCTGGGATTCTCCAAGCAAGAATACTGGAGTGGGTTGTCATTTCCTTCTCCTTTGCATGAAAGTGAAAAGTGAAAGTGAAGTCACTCAGTCGTGTCCAACTCTTTTCGACCCCATGGACTGCAGCCTGCCAGGCTCCTCCGTCCATGGGATTTTCCAGGCCAGAGTACTAGAGTGGGTTGCCATTGCCTTCTCCAACTAAGACAGTTAATTGTCACTGTGCTTCATGCCCTTTGAAGAGGAGAGAAATGTAATGACATTGAATGCAGTGGCAACCTATAAAATGTCTTGGAATTTGTTTTCTAATAATCCTACTATATGGAAAAATATCAGGTCTGAGAAAAAAAAAATGTCTTGGGAAAAGCAGAAAAGATAAAATTGTGTCTGTAAGTCTCAGAAGGCATTCCCTTAGCTATGGGAAATAGAGAGATGTATAGACTCTGGAAAGGGAGGAAACAAGATCCTATTATCTAAACTGTCCTGGTGGAGGCAGGGAGACCCCAGAGACATAAAGTTCCAGAAGACATCTCTGGATGTAGTAACAGAGGCATTAACAATTCTGCCTCACATATGATCACCATATCCCAAGTGTCACCATATGGTGTCAAGTCAACAAATTTCCCAGGTCTGATGGACAAGGGAAATAAGTAAATGGAAAATCTTTGCATTCATGTTTATACAGTGTTGATTGATGAACAGAGAGTACCTCACTCTGCCAAACCATGCGAACTCAGTGTAAGATTCCAGAATCTTGAGTAAGTTGTCAAGTTGAGGACTGTATAGTAGTTCCAACACTGACTAACATTGTATTTGTCCTAATTTAATGGAATGTAATTTAGATAGCAAAACTCAAGTTTAATTTAGAAAATTAAAAAAATACATTTTCCTCATATCTTATTTTTTAAGTTATTATGCAAATTCTCAGAAACCAGTTACATTCATACTATAAAATATAACTAATTTAAAATATGTTATACTATTTAGATTTTTTAATACATGATTTATTCATATTTTTCATGAAAACAGTAGGGAGCATTTAAAATAGCTATGCTCACATATTATCTTTTATCCATGTTTACAGGGATGACATCACTTTAAAGATGACAAATCTTAAGCCAAGAGTATTGTTTTGTTATGTGTGTATATTTGTGTAAAATCTGGAATTAAGGCCTAGAGTTATGAATTAATTTTTGAAAAATGAGTTCTTAAGAAAGATCTCATTATACTTAAGATGTCTAGAGATTTCAAAGAGCATCTTAGATTCTATGGTTTTTCCTAGATTTCAAAAGTTCAACAGTTTATAGTCTCTTGTATTCCTTTCCTCTCATGAGACTAAATGTTTTGGAGAAATGATCTTTTAATGTGGTAAATTGAGATCTAACTACTAATTACTAATTGTTATTGCAATTCTTGACCTGATCTCTAGAAGTGGAAATCATATCCTTGTCTCTGGAGTGTAACCAGATCTAATAGACAGCTTCTGAGTTGACACAGAATATATTAGCAATTGAGTGACTTTTAAAGTGTTACCTTAACGTACAGCAGTGAATGTAATGTGTTTTGAAGCTCAAACTAGGTGAATGTACTTTCCTTTTCACTGATAGTAGTTAAGTTCAAAATTTTTCTACTCCTTTGTTTAAAGTGAAGCAGCAAATTAGTGGGAAAAAGTATATGAAAGTCCCCTATTGGTACATTTTTAATAGCTTCAAGCTGTTAACTGTTACATTGTATCTAGATGTGAGCTGGCAGATGTTATGGTTAACTGATTAGCACAGAACCTCTCTTGACATATAGACATTTTTCTGTTACTTATATCAACCATGAAAATATATTTCCAAGCAATTAAGCCTTAACTCCTGCTGATTTGGAAGCCATGAACCTTCAAATTCCCATGCAAATTATTCAGCACCTACCACTGGTGGAAAAAAAAAAATACAACTTCATTAGTAAAAGTCACAAAGAAATCTATTGATAAGTTTTTAAAGTTTCTTTAACATGGGAAAAATGCAAAAGTGTTCAGATGGTAAATTAGCCACACAACTCCAAAATGACCTCACTTTCTTTTTTCATAACTCTAAGGATTTACTTTATGAGGTCTTAAGTTTAACAACATACTTCAAGAAGAATGTGGACAGCAAAATAAATATATGAAAGGTTATATGTAGGGGAGCAGGGAGAAAACTAGGGCAAAGGAAGTAGTTTTATAATGACAAAACTGTGTAGTTTCAACTTTTTTCAAGGTTCTATAGGAACTAGATATCCACATAAAATTGGAACAATTGAATATTAAGCAAGTAGACATAGTGTTTGCCAGTCAGTCCTCTCTATGCTTATGAACAATATCTGTTTCCCTTTCTCACTGTCTCAGAAGTGTGTTAAGCCCCATGGAGATATTTGCACATGAATCTGTTTTCTTATCTCTAGAAAGAAATAGAACAGGAGGGTAAAGTGAGCTGGGAATGGAGAAAAGTTTTCCTAAGTAATAATTTTGTGAAGCATTGGAGGATATTATTGAGATACGTGTTTTATTCTAGAAAATTGTATTACTCTAGAAAATTATTCTTCTAGAATTTTCTAAATTGTTTTCAGTGTCTTATGAATCAACTTCTTTCAATACTCTATAAATAGATTTACATCTACAAAGTTAGCATTGTATTTTGAAAACACATGTAATAATGTTTGATAAGCTGGACTTCACAACAGATTAATGGAAATTGAAGCACATAACTTTACCAGGTTATTGATAGTAAAATGATCTCACTGATATTTTCTGATCATATTATGTGCCTTAATAGTAATTTTCTATTTCATCCCATATGTCAGAAAATTTATATTTTTAAAGGAAGTCAAATCATTATAATGTAAAACCCTACATAAGTAGATGACCTACTCTGTTTTGTGGTTATGACTTTTTTTTTGTTTGTTTTTACTGCTTTAAAAGCTCTGCAGTAGACTTGTAAGCTGATAAGTAACATTATGATAAACATTCTCTCATTTTTGTTTTAATTTTGAGCTTTAAGGTATTAGTCCTTGTCCTTACAATAATGACATGTTATCACATTTTTATCTTTTTATGTGAAAAATTTAAACACAACAACTAAATTATTTTGAGAACTTCCTGGGTAGATCTTTCAAGGGTAAGAAAGAAGAATGAGCCAAGTCCAGAAGATCTCTAATGAAAATTCAACACTGGAATTATCTCTGCAGAAGAAATCTATGTGTTAAATATACTTTCTCAATTGATTACTACAAATTATATTTACGACATCAGCATGGAAGTGATCCATGCTAGTGAGTTAATTGTTTATTATCAGATTGTTTATTAGCAGATTTAGAAAGTCATTAAATTTTGTCATCTGTTGCCCAATTGTTGCTTTTATCCACGCCCTTTTAAATGTTTTGTAAAACCTTTTTATTAAAACCTACCATAATTTTTTTCTGTAGAACTAAAAAATAACAAAAAGGCCAAGATTCCTCTTCAGGAACATAGAGTCTGTGCATAGAGATAAAACAAATATACTAAATTTTAAGTAATAGCCCATCGATGAGCAAAATATGTGTTAAACAAGTAGTGGAGATAGTAAAAACGTAATGAGACCTCATTTCTACATAAATTGTTGGAATAAAACTTCACAGTGGAAATGGGATTTGAATTGGATTTTAGATGACAGTGAAGTTTCCCTTGAGAATAACTAATTTTAAGTATGTTTAAGGAAGGTAATAAGGGGCAAATGAATTAAATGTGACTCATTCTTATAGATAGTAATAAAGGAGAGTTATATTGAAGCCTGATTGTCAAGGGCATTGAATATCAATTTAAAGTCTCTGAATATTTTCCTTATAAACAAAGAAGAATACTCAACTGAGTCTGAAGAGTGACCTGACAAATATTTTTCCTCTCACAATTAGTCTTCTACAGAAGTTTGAAGAGGAGATGAAGGAAGGAGGAAAGTCTATGAAAGTATTCTAACTATGAATTACTAAGACTCTGAATTAGGAGAATGACAAGAAAAATGGAAAAGAAGAGATATATTGAAGAAGCCTTATCTGAGAAGAATCTGTAAGACTACATTATTGAGTCTATGTGAGCTAGAGAAACTAGCCAACATATTTCTGAGTTTATTATTCTGAGAACAATAATGACCTTAAAGATATAAAACGCATTTTGTATAATAGGGTGTTTCTTCTGAGGTGCTGGAAATGTACATTTTGATCTGAGTTATGTTTACATAGGTCTTCCCTCATAGCTCAGCTGGTAAAGAATCCACCTGCAGTGGAGGAAACCTGGGTTCAATCTCTGCATTGGGAAGATCCCTTGTTTAAAAACAAACTCAGCAGAAAGTTCACAAGGCTCAGTCTCAGATTCCAGAAGACCTCCAGTTAATGTAGGAGGTCCTTGCTCCTATGGCTGGAGAAGCTCCTATGGCTGTTAGGCTCCTATGCCTACCAAAATCTTAATTCCTTTACAATCTCTCATTTCTTGTTTCCTCAACCCCTTTGTGAACAGGCGAGCAGCAGTGGGTGCAATTGAGGAACTCTGGAGAGGCTAGTCCTTGGTATGTCCCAAAGGCACTATCTGCTGAGTCCCATTAGCTGTTACCCAAGTTGGCGGGGGTTCTTCTGTCCTTAATCTTCTTTGTGCCAAGGATCAGACCAATGAAAACTGTGAGCGCATGTCTGGTATTTAGCAGATTTTCTGGCAGGCTATGAAGGGGATTCCTTGGCACATTTTCCCCACTGCTTTTTCCTGCTGTCCTTCAGCTCCTCTCTCCCAGGACTTGAGCCTGGCCAAAACCCAGGACCTAATGAAGTTCAGGCTCTGATGTCTTATTGCAAAAATTCAGTGAGAGACACAGTGATAGGTAAGAGGTGGATTTGTTAGGATTCAGAGAGAAGTACACCCTGCAGGGGGCCATTGCAGAGGGCACAGGTTTAGTCCAAGGAATTGGTCTGGCTAGGTTTTGTGAGTGGGGTGAATTCATATGCAAATGAGTGGGAGGATCATCTGACCCATTGGGGAACCACCCACTCCTCTGTCTTTTGACAGTGCCTTGGAGCTATCCTGCCACCTGTGGGTGTGTCATTTAGTTTACAGATTGGGAATTAAGGTTTACTTGATTTGACTTGTCATCTTGGCCATAAAATCTGCATATCTGAGGTTACTGATATTTCTCCCTGCGATCTTGATTCCAACTTGTGCTTCTTCCAGCCCAGCATTTCTCATGATGTACTCTGCATATAAGTNGAAGGAATGATGCTAAAGCTGAAACTCTAGTACTTTGGCTGCCTCATGCAAAGAGTTGACTCATTGGAAAATAGCCTGATGTTGGGAGGGGCTGGGGGCAGGAGGAGAAAGGCATGATAGAGGATGAGATGGCTGGATGGGTCACCAACTCAATGGACATGAGTTTGGGTGAACTCCGGGAGTTGGTGATGGACAGGGAGGCCTGGTGTGCTGCAGTTGATGGGGTCGCAAAGAGTTGGATACGACTGAGCTACTGAACTGAACTGTCATCTTGTACCCAACTGATTTTAATCGGTTTGTGTCATGCCCTTGTGCTATGTCATTCTTTCAAGTTTGTGCCCTGCCCCCTTCCCTCCTGTTTCATGCTCTTTTTTCTGAGCCCCATCCAAACCCACAATGTTGCCTCTACAATCTTCTGGAGGGACAACTAGAAAATAGCTGGCCCTTGGGAGAAAAATATTGTATAATATCCAATCCTTCTAGATATTCATGCCTTCATGTTTCCTACAACATGTGCAACATCAGCATCTCTCAGTGAACCTGCTAGGGCGGGCAACAGGTACATGATGCCTGCTAGAAGTCCATCTGTTGGCATCCCTTCAAAGGCAGTTGGGCTTCCAGGAATAATATTTGCCACTTGGGGAGTTAGCTTGCAGGCTGTTTGGGCCCAAACACTTACCACCCTTCTAAAGTTACAAACATACCCCCGGATCAATTATCCACTCCACTTTTATAGAACATCTGGTCTGTTGCCTCTTACAAATTTGTTCTTAAGTCAATTACTAACTCCTAGAGCCAGGATTCTGCCCCCTTGTAGGCAACATTGCTCCACCCAGCCTATTATTAAAACACTTTAGTGCCCCCAACAGGGCCAGATAACCCACTCCTTTGTTATGACTTCTGTTATTACCTAGAGTCTATTACACGAAATGGTTACCATTGGAGACACCCTAACCTGCTCTTACGGAGGACTAGAGGAGGAAATCAGTGACTTACAGTCCCTTAAAGCAGCAGGAGGATAAGGCTTATGACCACTTCAGCAGATTCCCTGTCTCAGGGCACAGGCTTGGGTTGCTGTACATCATGATATCTGTTCCCATCTGTGGTGAACAAACTGGCAATGAGTTAAGATTACAACCCCTTAATTCTACCTAGCACTGGTCATGCTGGAGACCTTGGGGATGCCCAACTGCGGTCCGGGGGTCCCAGGTGGTCAACCTGCCTTGAACTGCCTAGGGATCTGGTCCTTGAAAGGTTGTCATGCCTCAACCCGTTTGGGGATCCTCCAGTTCAGTGGTCTCAGGAGGTCGTCACGCCTCAACCTGCCCAGTGACCCAATTCCTGGGAGGCCGGCCTGCTTTGGTGTGCCTGGGGATTTGATCTCCAGGAAGCTGTCATGCTTCAGCCTGCCTGGGATCTGCACCCTGACCCAGGGACGCCTGGCTCTCAGGTTGCAACAGTACTGGGTAGGATAAGCTTCAGAAAGACTGACCCCTCAGGAAGTCCACCCATAGAAATAGAAGGAATCCTATTACTTGTGGGACTGTGACCAGTCTCAGCAATAACTCAGAAGTTCAGTGAGAACTCCATTGCCTTTCTGGAAAGGCTAAAAGAGGCCCCCCAAAAGTTTACCAATCTGCACTTAGACTCTTACAAGGGACTGCTGCTGCTGCTGCTAAGTTGCTTCCGTCGTGTCCAACTCTGTGACCCCAGAGATGGCAGCCCACCAGGCTTCTCAGTCCTTGGAATTTTCTAGGCAAGAACGCTGGAGTGGGTTGCCATTTCCTTCTCCAATGCAGAAAAGTGAAAGTGAAGTCACTCAGTCATGTCTAACTCTTCACAACCCCATAGACTGCAAGCTACCAGGCTCCTCCATCCATGAGAGTTTCCAGGCAAGAGTACTGGAGTGGGTTGCCATTGCCTTCTCCATTACAAGGGACAGGTGATATTAAAGGACAAATTCCTGTCCCAATGTGCATCAGATATCACTCACCCTTAGATGGACACTGCTATAAGGACTCTAAAACCCAAGACTAGCAAGAGGGGGAGGCCCAATACCCCTCACCATCCCACTTCAGCAAGAAGTTTCCAGAAAGACGTTGATGCCCCTATTCCCAAAGAATTAGACCTCCTATCTCTTGAAGGGGGAATGTCAGGTAGTTAGAATAGGAAACTTGTTTCATCAGCAAGAGTCACTTTTGGAACTCAGAATTTGGAACATGGAATATTTTCTCTTAGAATTAACTGTCTCTTGCCCCTTATACCCAGTGCTGGGTTATCATCTTGACCAGGTCAAACCTGTGTCCCCTGCATTTTCTGCATTGGCAGGCAGATTCTTTACCACTGTGCCACCTGGGACGCCCATATAAGAATAAAATGCTATGCAATTGCTTAATAGTATTATGATATTTTTCTTATGAAGACTTTACTGAATTATCTTTAATATTCAAGGATTCTTGCCTTCTTCAGTCCAACTACTCCACACCATTCTTATTTCATCTTAGAGCAACCCAGTGAGATTTTAAAGTGGTAACCATTACTATTTTATTTCAGCAACGGGAGAAACTGAGGCNACTTTACTGAATTATCTTTAATATTCAAGGATTCTTGCCTTCTTCAGTCCAACTACTCCACACCATTCTTATTTCATCTTAGAGCAACCCAGTGAGATTTTAAAGTGGTAACCATTACTATTTTATTTCAGCAACGGGAGAAACTGAGGCAAAAAGAGTTAAATTGCACCACACAACATGTCAGTGGTAAGGCATAAAACAAAGCCAGTTTTTTTTTTTTTTATTTTCGTGCCCAAAGTATACCTTAGAAAACTGAAGAAATTTCTTTGCATCAAGAAAAAAAATAGGGGAATGTCATATTACAGTATCACAATCATGGGGTGTTATGAGACCTAACATGTTTCTGAAAATTCTAAAGTTTATTTCTTATAACAAGACATTTGCTATTTACCAACTGTGTAGAGAATTTCTAATACTTTATAGAACCACCACAAAACATGATAAGAAAAGGCATGTATAGAATAAGCATAGCATCTTGAAATACTCATTGCATCTCAATCTATAAATTATCACTTTGTAAAATAGTAACATTATTTTCCCAATCTCTCTCAGAAACATTCATATCTAAACTTTTTGCTCAAAAGCACTTTAAAATAACATTTTAATTATTAATTACTCTTATGGATAACAGAAAGACATCTTCACCAACTGATCAACAGATAGTGGTAGATAAACCTAATACAGTTTCTATTTAGGTACAAAATATAATGTCTGAAGTATACAGTTTAGGTTTAATGTTTTATGTGACAGAATTTCTGCAGATTAATCTTAAGGAGATTAAATGAAGCATTGTGAACTATTCATTGAATAGAAGTTACAATGTCCTGCTGGCCATTAACAACATATGTGTGGTAGAAGAGTTCACTTAAAACTATTTTTTTTAAAAGAAATTTAAATTCATCTTATTTTTCATATTTTCCAGGGCTGAGAGCCCCAAACCCCCATGATTGATAAACATACAGACTTCAGAAAATCATTGTGGAAACTCTCCAATATAAACATATGAAAACCTTTCCAATTTGATTCTACTTTATTTTTATGCAAAATTCAATATTGTTTTTCTAAAACTTCCAGCTCTCATTTCCTGCTTCTTAAGAAGCAATTATAATTTATTTAATCATTATTATTGAAAAATTATTGTGCCCTTATTTTTTTTACGGAACTCTGATTTTGGCATCACAAATAATTGTGTTTCTTATAATAAAAATAAAATATTTTATCAAATATTTTATTATCTGTGAATTTGGTAACATGATAGAATATTTTAGTAGAACTTTTAGTATTATTTATGCAAATGTAGGTTGCATTTCCTTAGTTTTTTGCAACCATCAGAGATGAATTCTTGTTGAAATTTCGCATTTACTTGCAATGATTTTTTGTTTACTTGTGTAAAATTAGAACTAATTTCACCTATTTGTACATCTTTGTTTCACTGCCTTTTTTTTTAATAGCATGGTAAATTTTTTCATTGTTGTTAAAAATAACATACACATACATATAACATGAGATCTATCCTCTTAACATATTTTTAAACCTACAGTCCAGAGTTGTTGACAACCAGCAAAATATTGTTCAACAGCTCTCCAGAACACTCACATCTTGCATATCTGAAACTTTCTATTCATTGACTAGCAACTCCCCATTGTCCCTTCTTCCCTAGGGGTTGCCATCTTTTCTCTCTATTTCTGTTTCTTTTATTGTCATTTTCTTATCCTCACCATGGCCTTTTTATACTTCAGTTCAGTTCAGTTCAGTCACTCAGTCGTGTCCAACTCTTTGCGACCCCACGAACTCCAGCATGCCAGGCTTCCCCATCCATCACCAGTTCCCAGAGCTTGCTCAAATTCATGTCCATCAAGTTGGTGATGCCACCCAACCATTCTATCCTTTGTTGTCCCCATCTGGTCCTACCTTCAATCCTTCCTATGTTCAGGGCCTTTTCTAATAAGTCAGTTCTTTGCATCGGGTGGCTAACGTATTGGAGTTTCAGCTTCAGCCATCAGTCCTTCCAATGAATATTCAGCACTGATTTCCTTTAGGATTGACTAGTTTGATCTCCTTGCTGTCCAAGGGACTCTCAAGAGTCTTCTCCAACACTGCAGTTTAAAAGCATCATTTCTTCAATACTCAGCTTTCTTTATAATCCAACTCTCACATCCATACATGACCAATGGAAAAATCATAGTTTTGGACCTTTATCAGGAAAGTAATGTCTCTGCTTTTTAATATGCTGTCTAGGTTGGTCATAGCTTTTCTTCCAATAAGAAATCATATTTTAATTTCATGGCTGCAGTCACTATCTGCAGTGATTTTGGAGCCCAAGAAAATAAACTGTCACTCTTTCCATTGCTTCCCCATATATACATATGTATGTGAATCAAAGACATTTTCACAGTGGCCACCAAACTGTTACTAAAAAAACAAAAAACAAAACAAAAAAACCCAAAAAACTACAAGTTAATTAAAAACAGTGACCATACTGTTTATGGCAATATTGTCAGAGGAAATTACAGTAACTTCTCTGATTTATACTTTTGGAGGACAAAGAAGTAATCAGGAATGGTACAAAAAATAAATAAACACATGAAGCTTACTAAATTAAAGAAATAAAATGCAGTCCCTTAGAACATTGTGAAATGCACATTAGTTTCAACCTATCCTCAATGGACTCTTATTTTCATAGAAGGTAGGCTCCTAATGGATGCAAATAGATTAATGTTAAATGCTTCTGTTCCACATTCCTTCTTAGAGAGCTGATACCTTGAGAACATAAGTGCTACTGTAGGATTCTTAACTAATTTCAACCCAGAGAAGGTAATGCTGTTAGTAGATTAAGAAGGAAAGAATTGATAGGAAGAAAAATAAGTAACAGAAAGTCAGTACTAGAGCCATAGACATTTATACATATTTCACCCCTCTCTCATAAACACACTCACATGCACGTGTTTGACAGAATTCATTCAGTTGTCCAGTTATGTAAACTTTTACATCTTCACCTCAGTCCTTGAATTACCTTTATGATGCATGTGGCAAGTTTTGTAGATCATATATCATTTCTCTATTAATAGATTTTTTGTTCTTGTTAACAAGTTTCCACTATTGTTGTATACAGGAGGAGAAGGGGACAACAGAGTATGAGATAGTTGGATGGCATCATCGACTCAATGGACATAAGTTTCTGCAAACTCATGGAGAAAGTGAAGGACAGGGAAGCCTGGAGTACTGCAGTCCATGGTATCACAAACAGTCAGACAAGACTGAGNAATAGATTTTTTGTTCTTGTTAACAAGTTTCCACTATTGTTGTATACAGGAGGAGAAGGGGACAACAGAGTATGAGATAGTTGGATGGCATCATCGACTCAATGGACATAAGTTTCTGCAAACTCATGGAGAAAGTGAAGGACAGGGAAGCCTGGAGTACTGCAGTCCATGGTATCACAAAGAGTCAGACAAGACTGAGTAACTGAATAAGGTAAAATTAACTACACCAAAATTGACAATCATATTTCCAGTTCCTCAACTTCCCTGGCTATTGATCAGGTATCTCTAAAAGGGGTAGGAAGCTCATACTCTGCTAATAAAATGGACAGCTGCTGCTTGCAATGCCCATCTCCATGTATTCCTGTATTAAACACAGATATGATGATATGATATCTGGGACTTTAGCACTTATTTTGCAACTCAAGGTGACAGACATGAGGATAATCAATGAGTAAGTGATGGTCAAGTGGAAAGATAAAAAGAACCTGGTTCCCTTATTGTAAACCTATTGCCTATGTAGCTTCCACCTAGGCCACCATATTGTCTCTGTGGCCTAAGGGCATGAGAAATAACTATGAAAATAAAGGTCATGCTCATTGCTTTATTATGACTACTAAATCATTTCTATGTGAGCTGGATTCCTGTGTTTTCTCCAGCATCCAGAAAACTGTGGCAGATTAAGGCTCAGTTGGTAAAGAGTCTGCCTGCAATGCCAGAGACCTGGGTTCCATCTCTGGGCCAGGAAGATCCCCTGGAGAAGGAAATGGTGACCCACTCCAGTATTCTTGCCTGGAAAATTCCATGGACAAAGGAGCCTGGTGGGCTACAGTCCATGCGGTCACAAACAGTCAGACATGACTGAATGACTAGCTTTCATACTAGTTCATGTAATACTGTGTGAACAAATTTGTATATGCCCCTTTGTGGATCTGTGAGAGAGTGTTCATTTGTGAGTGTTACAAACCTAAGAGCAGGAAAATTTTAAGTGTCTTGTCTATATTTAATTCATATCCTAGGGTCAGATTGCTATCCTGAAGAACTGCAGCAATACCAGCAACTTATGTACATGTCACCTTCAGCATTTGATATTATTCAGTTTCCTATTTTTTGCCAAAATAGTAATAATAAAGTTATATATAATTTTAGCTCTAATTTGCATTTCTCTTATTACTCATGATTTTGAGCATCTCTTTTTCTGCTTCTTAGTTTTTGGCATTTCCTCTATAAATTGCCTGGACATATCCTTTTCTTGTTGTTGTTGCAAACCCTAAGTAACCACACTTTTGTACTCTGCTAGAAACTAAAGATTATACTTCCCTGAATATTCAGTCTTCCCACTTAATAATTCTATAGATGTCCTTGGCCCATTTCACCCTTTGTACCTAATATGTCATCCATTATCTAGGCAAATTAGTAGTATTATTGTTTTGGTACTGTGATATATCATCAGGTTGTACAAATCAATGTTTTGATGTGATTATTAGCTCTTAATAACAAGAATTGCTCCTTATTCATAGAAAGAAAAAAAGAAGTACATTGGCTTAAAGATGATAAGGAGGAATATCTTACAACAACATCTTGGATTGGATATCAACTTTCCTTTTATTTAAGAGATGCCTGTAATAGCAGCCATTACCTCTTGAAAGAACATGGAAACAAAATAGAAACATTCATTTAAGCTATTTCCTTTTACTTATATATGGTATACCCTTGCCATAGTAGAGATTCTGCCCCTTTAATAGAAAAAGAAATTAACAATGGACAATGGACACTTTCCTAATTTATTAAATGAAGCTCCTTTGAAAACTTCTCAGTCAAGGATATGCCTTGTTCACATTTGTTCACTCTGATGCCACACCGTTTGGCATTGGAATGAATGTTTAAACAAATAAAAGGATCTGTCATTCTCAAGATGTTTACTTCTTAGAAACAAGTTTGCAGTAGTTCTCTCAAAGGCAATGAGGTCTGAAGTTTAGATTGTGCTATGAAGCCTATTGCTAGAAAGCTGTTGTTTTGTTCTTGGAATGTACTGGAATACTAAAGGTAAGCAAGATTAAATACTAGAGCCTAGTGCTGGTTTATCTCAATCAGGATTTTTCATAGCAGTGGGTCCCTTCTTCTACTCGTCTTTTAAACAGACTTGCACATTTATGCATTGAAAGTGATGCTTCCATTTATCTATCGGTGTGCTTACCTAGGTAGTTGAACTGAAAGGTGTGGCATAAGGGGGAAAAAGGAAGAGAATTAGAGACTGAAGCACATACAGAAGACAGTGTGGAGAGAAGCTGGGTAACCTGGTTGGGAATGGAGAGGAGATTGGAGGGGGCATGGTAGGTGTAATGATTAAGATATTTTCACCAGTGTTCAGTATATGTGTGTAAGAGTGGTAGAAGATAAATTTAGACTATTGTCTTATGGAAGTAATATGGACAATGAAAAATAATGTAGGACGTGGAGAATAAGTGGAAGATTTTGATAAGGAGAGCAATTTAACAAGAATTATATTTGAGAATCTCTTTTTGGCAGTTCACTACAGCATGAATTTATGTAGAGTTAATCAGGAGGCAAGGACACTCTTTGGTAGATTGTGGCAGTTGTCCAGCTGGGAGGGCAGAAGCAGTGAAGGAATTGAGAATAGAAATAAAGGCATGACAGATGCTATGGAATTTGGAAATGCTCAAATGAAAGAAAAAGGAGAAATAAAAGAATTTATGATAACTGCTAGGTTTTAATTATGGGTTGCTGAGAATATGGTGACTCTATAAAAAATATTTAGAACTATTTTTATGAGTTAATGTTTAAGTCTGATTTAGAATCAACAGTGTTTATTTGGATAAAATATCAATATGGATGCTTATCTGGCTTTTAAAGACAAGGGTAAACAGAATGGTTCAGCTTGGTTACAAATTATATAAGCATTTGTTACAGTTGATAATCTGTAAGAAACGGTAAAGTTGTTGAGAGAAATAAAAGAAAGTACATCAAGGCTGTATATTGTCACCTTGCTTATTGAACGTCTATGCAGAGTACATCATGTGAAATGCTGGGCTGGATGAAGCACAAGCTGGAATCAAGATTACCAGAAGAAATATCAATAACCTCAAATACGAAGATGACACCACCCTTATGGCAGAATGTGGAGATGAACTAAAGAGTCTCTTGATGAAAGTGAAAGAAGAGAGTGAAAAAGTTGGCCTAAAGCTCAACATTCAGAAAACTAAGATTATGGCATCTGGTCCCATCACTTCATGGGAAATAGATGATGAAACAGTGGAAACAGTGACAGACTGTATGTTGTTGGGCTCCAAAATCACTGCAGATGGTGATTGCAAACATGAAATTAAAAGACACTTGTTCCTTGGAAGAAAAACTGTGACCAATCTAGACAGCATACTAAAAAGCAGAGATATTACTTTGCCAACAAGGGTCAAGGCTACGGTTTTTCCAGTAGTCATATATGGATGTGAGAATTGGACTACAGAGAAAGCTGAGCGCAGAAGAATTGATGCTTTTGAACTGTGGTGTTGGAGAAGACTCTTGAGAGTCCCTTGGACTGCAAGGAGATTCAACCAGTCCATCCTAAANCGGTTTTTCCAGTAGTCATATATGGATGTGAGAATTGGACTACAGAGAAAGCTGAGCGCAGAAGAATTGATGCTTTTGAACTGTGGTGTTGGAGAAGACTCTTGAGAGTCCCTTGGACTGCAAGGAGATTCAACCAGTCCATCCTAAAGGAAATCAGTCCTGAATATTTATTGGAAGGACTGATGCTAAAGTTGAAATTCCAATACTTTGGCCATCTGATGTGATGAACTGACTCACTGGAAAAGACCCTGATGCTGGGAAAGATTAAAGGTGGCAGGAGAAGGGGATGACAGAGAATGAGATGGTTGGATGGTGTCACCAATTCAATGAATATGAGTTTGAGTAGACTCAGAGTTGGTGATGGACAGGAAGGCCTGGCGTGCTGCAGTCCATGGGGTTGCAGAGAGTTGGACACGGCTGAGTGACTGAACTGAACTGAACTGATTAAACAAAAAAAGAAGAGAAACTCTTTGGGAATGGCCTTATTTAGCAGGGCAAATATCTCTTTGCCCCATTTTTTGATAGAAGCATAGTCTTACAAAGCCCTATATTAATGAACACAAAGAAATGTTGTAATTACAAGTGACAAAACATTTACTGATCTAATACAATATGGTTTCCTTGGAGAATCTTTAGTTCTAGAAACTAAATAATGAGCCTTCTTTAGAGTGTGAGATGTTATACATCATTTGGGTGCATGAGAAACAAATCAAATTATTGTATTAGATTTGAAACATATTTGAACAACTAAAAACTGATATAATCAGAACTGTAGATCTCTCTCTTTACTTTTGGAAACTCGGTAAACTTATGTGAAGTAGTAACTGTATATGTAGTAGTGAGTTGGTTACTTTGCAAATATAGCAGAATATGTTATTCAGCAATCTGACGTCTTTTCATCTAGAGCTGGTCATCTGAAATGCAGTTTCACAAAGAACAGGGCCATTCAGCACTCAGAGTGAATATTCCAATGAAAGTCACTTAGTCATGTCCAACTCTTTGCAACCCCATGGACTATACAGTCCATAGCATTCTCCAGGCCAGAATACTGGAATGAGTAGCCTTTACCTTCTCCAGGGGATCTTCCCAACCCAGGGATCAAATCCAAGTCTCCCACATTGCAGTGGGATTCTTTACCAGTTGAGCCACAAAAGAAGCTGAAGAACACTGGAGTAGGTAGCCTATCCCTTCTCCAGCAGATCTTTCCAACCCAGGAATATTCCAAGGCCTGGTGCAAAAGTTGATTTTGCTAATTTAACAGCACTTGTATTGTAATTAAACAACATATCTCAATTCCTTTTAGAGAAGTGCATTTATGCTCAGTCACACAGTCCTCTCTGACTCTTTGTGACCCCATGGACTGTAGCCTGTTAGGCTCCTCCATCCTTGGTAATTTCTAGGCAAGAATACTGGAATGATGTCATTCCCTACTCTAACTTTTAGAGACATTAAGCAGTAATTCACAGACTTTTGTTCTTGGAAATACCTCCTATCTAATGTGTTGAAACTTCAGATTTCCAATATAAATATTATTCTTGATCTAGCAATTTTTAGTGGTAAGTCTCAGTGGTACCCATAATTCTGTAATTTTCTTATGCATCCCTGGATGATATTCATACAAGTTTTATATAGAAGACATTGATTCAAAAGCATGAAGGCAAATAAGGCTCAGGCCTTGTCTCAGTACCTAATGTAGAAGAACAAATCTGCAAACTATAAGCATTATAGATTGTGGTTTCTTAGAAATAAGATATAGAAGTGAGTGAATGATATGAGTAGAAATGTGTATTTAATATATTCTATAGCAATAAAGGCAAAAAGAGAACATTACTAATTATATGTAATTTGTGTAATCACAGAAGTGACTTGTGTGTTTATCTTTCATGTGCATATCTACCATGATGATCACAGTGAAAGATATTCTAAGCAAAGTGAGCAGCATGACCAAAAAAATGGGAATATAAATCAGTATAGTATATTAGTAATGTACTGGTCATTAAATATCTATTGTTTGACTGTAATTTCAATTATAGTAAAAAGATGAGATGTCATTTTAGGAAATTTGGATCCATGCCGTATGCAGGGGAATCAGTTGAAGGATTGGATGCAAAGTAGTGATATTATCAGGGTTGTATTCAGAAAGCTCACTCACATAGAGTGGATGAAGCTTCACTGAAGGCAGTTAAGTCACATGGGTGAAAACTGATAGAATATATGCTAGAAGTTATTGTAGTTTGAAAATATTTGAATGCTACTGTTCAGTCCTTGCTAAGAAATAACACAAGGTCATTAGAACTTCTGTGTCTACTAAGTGATAATAGATAACAACTAATTTGCTTTAAGAATTTTGCTTAGGGAAATACTTTTCAAACTTATTTAAGGATTTGTTTTTAAATCTTTTCCCCAGTAAAAATTTATTCAGTTAAAAGTTACAACAGAGAACAATGGAGCTGTTCTACTTCCAGCAGGTGATACAGGAGGGAAAGACTCCTTCCCCCTGGACATTGCTTCTCTTCAGTCATTTCTTGACATGGCACTTTGAAAACTGTGAAATTTTAGTGTTATGAATCAGCTTGAAGATGACTAGATGAGACTTTCTATAGGCATGACAAGGTTTTATTATTGAGATCATAAGTTGAGATCACCACAGCAGTATCATTTCAAGAATTAAATCTTAAAGCTGTGTATAAGGAAAATTGGTTTCTACAGATTTCATATACAGGGAATATATATATTCCACATAAAATGTAAGGTTGATTTTTTAAAAAGACAAAGGTAGGGTAACAGTTTTCATGGAATTTAAATGTTACAATATTTAGACCAACCCATTTTTACATTTAAAAATGAACTGAATTGTGAATAAAATATTCTGTGTATTTCCATATCTTTATTGTATTTAATAAACATGGAATTCACTAGCTCCAGTCCCAGAAACAAATCATTTCTATTTTCTCTAAGCCTTAGTCTTTTTCATCTTTCTGTGCTGCACTTTACAATAATAGCCTAATCATTCTCAACTCCTTTGGTATTTATTGCAAGGACATTAATTCTGATGGGCTCATTTAGTATTAATGTGGATGTCATAAGTACTTCAGTAGGAATAGGATTTCTACTGGAATTCAGCATTAATTAGCCAGGTCATTACTTCAAAGTGTTACTCTTTCCTTTTTGAATGGCTGCACTTCAGCATACTTCTTCCTGCAAAGTACATTGTCTCTTTCTGTTAGAAGGGGCACTTTAAAGTACTTGAATCTACTAAGACAACGTTGTAGAAGTGAATAGGATACAATAGACAAGGTATGGTAATTACCAGAAAACTGATTAATAGAAAGCTGATATTTTAATTGAGTTTCTATAAGACCTACAATAGTTTGAACTGAATAGGGGACTTAATTGCACTTTACATTTCTCTGGAGCATAAGGAAACAATACCATAAATAAAAGGTTCAAATAAGTCCTTCAGTTTTTCATACAGGAAAAAATACACGTCTAAAACCATAACAGTTGATTTATTAATCAGGTACTATCTTGGATCAGAAATACTGTATATTCATAACTGAAGACATTTTTAATGCTAAAAATACATTTTAAAATTTTGGTTGTTTATCTGAAGAAATAGAAATTTCTTACTTTTGTGATTTTATTGTATTATTCTAACAAGCTTTTAAATATCTTAGAATAGTTTTCATGTGCATCCAAGGTGCCAAGGTCAACCTATTATTCATTAAAATAACCAAGAAGTTTAACTTCTTAACCATATTACAGGGCTTTCTACCTTTTCTATCTTTATGAAAAGAATTGACTTGATAAAATAGAAAATCNATCCTCAACGAAATTCTAGCAAACAGAATCCAACAACGTATTAAAAAGATCAGACATCATGACCAAATGGGCTTTATCCCAGGGGTGCAGGAATTCTTCAATATTTGCAAATCAATCAATGTGATACACCACATTAACAAATTGAAAGATAAAAATCATATGATTATCACAATAGATGCAGAGAAAGCCTTTGACAGAATTCGACATCTATTTATGATAAAACCCTCCAGAAAGAAGGCACAGAAGGAACATACCTCAACATAATAAAAGCCATATATGATACCCACAGCAGATATCATCCTCAATGGTGAAAAATTGAAAGTGTTTCCACTAAAGTCAGGTNAGAGAAAGCCTTTGACAGAATTCGACATCTATTTATGATAAAACCCTCCAGAAAGAAGGCACAGAAGGAACATACCTCAACATAATAAAAGCCATATATGATACCCACAGCAGATATCATCCTCAATGGTGAAAAATTGAAAGTGTTTCCACTAAAGTCAGGTACAAGACAAGGGTGCCCACTCTCACTACTACTATTCAACATAGTTTTGGAAGTTTTAGCCACAGCAATCAGAGCAGAAAAAGAAATTTAAAAAATGCAAATTGGAAAAGAAGAAGTAAAACTCTCACTGTTTGCAGATGACATGATTCTCTACATAGAAAACCCTAAAGACTACACCAGAAAATTACTAGAGCTAATTGATGACTATAGTAAATTTGCAGGATATAAAATTAATACCCAGAAATCCTTTGCATTCCTATACACTAACAATAAGAAAACAGAAAGAGAAATTAAGGAAGCAATTCCATTCACCATTGATTGCAACAAAAAAGAATAAAATACTTAGGACTAAACCTACCTAAAGAAACAAAGGACGTATATATGGCAAACTATAAACCACTGATGAAAGAAATCAAAGAGAACACAAATAGATGGAGAAATATACCATGTTTAGGGATCAGAAAAAATCAATATAGTGACAATGAGCATACTACCCAAAGCAATCTATATATTCAATGCAATCCCTATCAAGCTCCCATCGGTAGTTTTCAGACAACTAGAACAAATAATTTCACAATTTGTATGGAAATACAAAAAACCTTGAATAGCCAAAGCAATCTTGAGAAAGAAGAATGGAACTGGAGGAATCAATCTGCCTGACTTCACACTATACTACAAAACTGCAGTCATCAAGACAGTATGGTACTGGGACAAAGACAGAAATATAGATCAATGGAACAAAATAGAAAGCCCAGAGATAAATCCATGCAGCTATGGACACCTTATCTTTGACAAAGGAGGCAAGAATACAAAATGGAAAAAAGGCAATCTCTTTAACAAGTGGTGCTGAAAAGCTGGTCAACAACTTGTAAAAGAATTAAACCAGAACACTTTCGAAAACCATACACAAAAATGAACTCAAAATGGATTAAAGATCTAAATATAAACTATAAAATTCCTAGAGGAAAACATAGACAAAACACTCTCTGACATAAATCACAGCAGGATCCTCTATGACCCACCTCCCAGAGTAATGGAAATAAAAGCAATAATAAACAATGGGACCTAATTAAAATTAAAACCTTTTGCACAACAAAGGAAACTATAAGCAGGGTGAAAAGACAGGCTTCAGAATGGGAGAAAATAATAGCAAACAAAGTAACTGACAAAAAATTAATCTCAAAAATATACAAGCAGCTCATTCAACTCAATCCCAGAAAAATAAAAGACCCAATAAAAAAAAATGGGCCAAAGAACTAAACAGACATTTCTTCAAAGAATGCATTAGTTCATATCCGACTCTTTATGTACCCATGGACTGCAGCATGCCAGGTCTCCCTGTCCATCACCAACTCCCAGAATGTACTCAAACTCATGTCCATTGAGTCAGTGATGCCATCCAACCATCTCAATCTCTGTCATCCCCTTCTCCTTCTACCATCAATCTTTCCCTACATCAGGGTTTTTACAAATGAGTCAGTTATTTGCATCAGGTGGCCAAAGTATTGGAGTTTCAGCTTCAACATTAGTCCTTCCAAAGAACACTCAGGACTGATCTCCTTTAGGATGGACTGGTTAGATCTTCTTGTTGTCCAAGGGACTCTCAAGAGTCTTCTCCAAAATCCACAGTTCAAAAGCATCAATTCTTCAGAACTCAGCTTTCTTTATAGTTCAACTCGCATATCCATACATGACTAATGGAAAAACCATAGCCTTTTTACCAGACGGACCTTTGTTGACAAAGTAATGGCTCTACTGTTTAATATTACGTCTAGGTTGCTCATAATTTTACTTCCAAGGAGTACACGTCTTTTAATTTCATGGCTACAGTCACCATCTGCAGTGATTTGGGGCCCCCAAAATAAATTCTGCCACTGTTTCTGCTGTTTCCCCATCTATTTACCATGAAGTGATAGGACCAGATGCCATGATCTTAGTTTTCTGAATGTTGAGCTTTAAGCCAACTTTTTCACTCTCCTCTTTCACTTTCATCAAGAGGCTCTTTAGTTCTTCACTTTCTGCCATAAGGGTGGTGTCATCTACATATCTGAGGTTGATATTTCTTCTGGCAATCTTGATTCTTCCAGCCCAGCGTTTCTCATGATGTATTCTGCATATAAGTTAAATAAGCAGGGGGACAATATACAGCTTTGATGTACTTCATGACATAGAGATGGCCAACAAATACATGAAAAGATGCTCAATATCACTGTTTATCAGAGAAATGCAAATCAAAACAATAATGAGGTACCAGCTCATGCTGGTCAGAATGGCTGCTATCAAAAAATTCTACAAACAATAAATGCTGGAGAGGGTCCAGAGAAAAGGGAACTGGTTCCTCCTACACTGTTGGTGATAATGCAAACTAATACAGCCACTATGGAGAACAGTGTGAAGATCCTTAAAAATACTGGAAATAGAACTGCCATATCACCCAGCAATCCCACTGCTGAGCAAACACACTGAGGAAACCAGAATTGAAAGAGACACGTGTATCCAAATGTTCACCACAGGACTTTTTACAATAGCTAGGACGTGGAAGCAACCTAGATGTCCATCAGTAGATAAATAGATAAGAAAGCTGTGGTACATACACACAATGAAATATTATTCAGCTATACGAAGATCACATTTGAGTTAGTTCTAATGACATGGATGAAACTGGAGCCTTTTATAAAGTGAAGTAATTCAGAAAGAAAAACACCAATACAGTATACTAATGCATATATATGGAATTTAGAAAGATGTTAACAATGACCCTATATGCAAGACTGCAAAAGAGACACAGATATAAAGAAGAAAATTTTGGACTCTGTGGGAGAAGGTGAGGATGGGGTGATTTCAGAGAATAGCATTGAAACTTATATATTACCATATGTGAAATAGATCGCCAGTACAGGTTTGATTCATGAGACAGGGCGCTCAGGGCTGGTGCATTTGGATGACCCTGAAGGATGGGATGGGGAGGGAGGTGGAAAGAGTGTTCAGAATGGGGGACACATGTACACCTATGGCTGATTCATATCAGTATATGGCAAAAACCACTACAAACTGTAAAGTAATTAGCCTCCAATTAAAAAAAAAAAAGATCGAGTGGTTTGATCTCCTTGCTGTCCATATCTAACCTTGGCTAGACAATTTCCCACCATGGTATATGTCCCCCAAAATTCCATTCATATGTTCTCCCAAAGACATATATTGGAATTTTTATGCCTGCCTTTTTCCCAGGGGGAAAAAATTTATTTCACTAATCCTGAAGATGTTTTGCCTTAGTTAAAACCTGTTCCTTATTGTGAAACTCAGTATTAATAAAAAGTGAAGACCGACAATCCAAATGGATATAGTTGAGAAAGATTATTGTCATTTGTGTGAGTGTGTACTCAGTCATGTCAGACTCTTTGTGACCCCATGGACTGGAGCCCACCAGGTTCCTCTGTCCATGAAATTTTTCCAGGCATGAATACTAGAGTGGATTGCCATTTTCTTCTCAAAGTGATATTCCTGACCCAGGGATTGAACCCATATCTCTTGTATCTCCTGCATTGGCAGGTGGGTTCTTTACCATCTGAGCCACCAGGAAAGCTGTCACAAATCATAAATTGTCATAAATTATTGATATTTGTAGTTTTGTTTATTACTAAAACCTAATCTGAGAAATATATTACTACTACTGGTAGTATTCTTTATTATTATTACAATTATTGTGTTGTACCTATTTGTTATCATGGATTGTCTGCTGCTGCTGCTGCTAAGTCACTTCAGTCGTGTCTGACTCTTTGTGACCCCATAGACAGCAGCCCACTAGGCTCCTCCATCCCTGGGATTCCTCAGGCAAGAATACTGGAGTGGGTTGCCCTTTCCTTCTCCAGTGGATTATCTAAAGGAAGAAAATCAAAAGGAAGTAGTAAGTGGTAGTTTCACTAATTTAAGAAGTTCCCTTGTTTACTAGGACAATTCATGGTTAGAAAGTATTTAGTAGAGGAAACTGAAGCTTGATATTTTGGAGAGAGTTAAATATAAGCTTTGGTTATAATCTCTTGTTAAATTTAAAGTGGAAATGAAACCTAATTACAATCTTATATATTGTTTTTGTGCACATCTGGAGAACTCATTCTTAAAAATGTTGATTTGTTTTATAGAATTACATATTTGAATTTTTAGCTATCATTAAAATTACTTTTATATATGAAAAGAATGAGTTTTATATTGCTTAGTGATAGCTCTTTCTTTCAGCAGTCTTTAGTAATAGGGTATATATAAAGAAGATTTTTTAAAAATATATATATATATTTAATTATTAATATTGATCATTGTTGAATAACTGATGTGAGTCTTACAAATTCTGTAGAACTTTCAGTGTAAGCATCAGGAGCTCTAAGAAAAGACATATTACAAGTGAGCTCTTGATGAGAGTGTGACATTAAATTTCTGGAAATTAGAAATAAAATCACATATTAAGAAATTTTAAAAGGCAGAAAATAATTCATCTGAACATCATATAATAGAATGCAAAAGTATAAACAAGTCAGCTACTTAAATTGTTTTAAAAAGTTAACTCAATTACTGATTTAACAGAAAAATCAAAGTTGCAAATATAGAAGAGTTGGACAATAAAATGACCAGAGGCTCACTTGTCTTAAAAGTTTAATAATATGTATTACTCAGAGAGGCAAAGGCATAAATTATTAGTATAAAACTTGCCACTTTATGCATTCCAATTTCTTTGCAGTTTCACCTGGATTCATAATTTTATGCTTGGATTTCTGCCTAAACTTTCCACATTTTGAGTGCTTTAAGAAGGCAGAGTGTTAATGGGATTAGCTTGTTAAATAGTACAATGTTATTTTTGTATAGGCTTTTGCTGAGTTGCTATTCATAACATAGACTTTTCAGAACTTTGTAAACTGAAAAAAAAATTAAGGAATTTTATTTTTTGTGGAATTGAATGCTGCTGCTTTAGCAATATATCAATGCATGCTGCTTTGTTTTGACAGCAAATACCACATGTATGTATACACATTGAATATATATATATGTATATATGTATATATATAATAAATTATATCATGTTTTTAAAAATTATCTTAGGTCTTCAATTCCTTTTCAATTTTATTGATAGGGTCTATCTATTTCACGGCCAGTATTAATGGGGCAATAACAAATTTAACAAGTGAGAGAAACATACTAAATTAATGTTTTGTTTTGTTTTTTTCTATACTTTGCACAATATTGGAGCTTATGGTAAGGACCAAGGAATGTGCCAAGGATCTCAGAGACAAGGGTGTATCCTAGCCTTGGAAATGAGCTGGAAGCTGCAGCTTGAATTTAACACTTATTTCTGCCAAGGTGGGCTTAATGATAAAGAATTCATCTGCCAGTGCAGGAAGATGTTAAGAGATGCTGGTTTGATCCTTGAATTGGGAAGATTCCCTGTAGGAGTGTATAGCAACCCACTTCAGTATTCTTGCCTGGAGAATCCCATGGACAGAGGAGCCAGACAGGCTAAGGTCTATAGTGTTGCAAAGAATCGGACACAAGTGAAACAATTAGCATGCATGCACACATGGTAACTCTAAGTTTGGGCATCCCTGGTGGCTCAGATGGTAAAGAATCTGACTAAAATGCAGGAGGCTCAGGTTTGATCCCTGGATCAGGAAGATCCCCTGGAGAAGGAAATGGCCACCCACTCCAGTATTCTTGCCTGCAGAATTCCATGGACAGAGAAGCATAGTGGGCTACAACCCATGGGGTCTCAAAGAGTCAGACACAACTGAGCACGTAACACTTTCACTTTCTGCCAATTACTTCTGCTTCCCCCCTTGCTTCCTTCCTCCCTTCTCCCTTTACTCCCTTCCTCCTCCCTCCCTCTCTCTCTCTGGCTTTTTTATTTTTAATGGTCATTTTAGATTCATGGAAAAATTAAGAAAGTAGAGAGATTTCCAATATACTCCCTACACCACATACACAGATTCCATCATTATCAGCATCACTCACCAGAATGGTACATTTGTTATCAGGAAGATCCTACATTGAAACATCCAGAGCCTGCAATTTACATTAGGTTTTACTCTTGGTGTTATATATTTTGTGGTGTTTGAATAAAGGTGTAATGACATGTATCCACCAATATAGTATTATACATCATATATGATATTAGAATATTTTCACTGCTCTAAAAATCATCTGTTCTGTCTATTCATCCCATCCCACTCCTCCCTATAAACTCCTGATCTTTTTATTGTCACCATAGTTTTGCCTTTTCCAGAGTTTTGTATGATTGGAATCATAAAGTATGTAGCCTTTTCAGGTTGGCTTATTTTGTTTTTCATTTAGGAATATGCATTTAGACTCTTCCATGTCTTTTCATGGCTTGATAGCTCAGTCTTTTGAGCACTGAATAATATTTCATTGTCTGGTGGTACAATTGTTTATTTTTCATTCATCTACTAAAGGGCATTTGGTAACTTCCAAATTTAGGAAATTACAAATAAAGCTGATATAAACATCTCTATGCAGTATTTTGTGTGGACATAATGCCAAGGAGTGTGATTTCTGGATCTTGGTAAGAATATAGTTTTATAAGATATCACTAAATTATTTTCCAAAATATCTGTACTGTTTTGCATTCCTGTAACCAATAAATGAGAATTCCTGTTGCTCTACATCTTTACCAGCATTTGGTGGCATCAGTGTTCTAGATTTCTGCCATTCTAGTAGGTGTATGGGAGAAAGAAATGGCAACCCACTCCAGTGTTCTTGCCTGGAGAATTGCAGGGACAGAGGAGTCTGGTGGGCTGCCGTCTTTGGGGCTGCACAGAGTCGGACACAATTGAAGAGACTTAGCAGCAGCAGCAGCAGCAGTAGGTGTATAATGATGTCTTAGTATTTAAATTTGCATTACATGTGGAACATCTTAGTTGTTATCTTTGTATCTTCTTCAGTGAGATGTCTGTGAAGTTCCTTGGCCCATTATTGATTTGTTAATTTTCATTTTGTTTTAAGAGTTCTTTGTATAACTTGAAATATAGCTCTTTATTAGGTATGTATTTGGCAAACATTTTCTCCCAGTATATGGCTTGTCTTCTCATTCTTTTGATATTGCTTCTTATAGAGCAGAATTTTTAATTTTAATGAAGTCCTACTTATCAAGTATTAACATCATAGATTGTGTCCTTGAGGTTTTCTCTAAAAAGATGTCACTATACCCATATAATCTAGGATTTATTCTATGTTATCTTGAAGGAGTTTTAAAGTTTTACATTTTACATTGAGGTTTATGATCTATTTTCAGTTAATATTTATGAAAAGTATAAAGTCAAAGTCTAGATTCATTTCTTTTGCATGTGAGACTCATTTGTTGCAACACCGTTCATTGAAAAGTCCGTCTTTTCTCTATTGTTTTATCTTTGCTTCTTTATCAAAGATCTGTTGATTCTATTTATGGGAGTTTATCTATGTCTTCTTTATTCTGTTCTATTGATCTATTTGTTTAAACTTTTGCTAATACTTCTGTCTTGATTATTCTAGCTCTGTAGTAAGTCTTGAATCCATGTAGCAACCGGTTTACCAACTGTGTTTTTCCTTTAACAGTATGTTGGCTATTCTGGGTCCTTTGCCTTTCCATACAAACTCAACATTTTCACATTTGCAGATAATATCAACTTTATTGTGTTGTCCCTGAAAATGCTTCTCTCAGATATGTACTAGGGATACGGCCTTGATTGATCAAAACTGTTGCTTTTCTTTTCTGAAACAAAAGTTATGGAAATTTTGAGTATGTATTCCCTCGTTATCACCAAAATAGGAAGTTTGTATCACAATGAGAAGAATGGAAACAGGAGGGATTTATTTAAAGCAATTATTTTTATAAGAAGAGATAAAAATAGCATGTGTATATATTTGGCACCTTCATTTGCTTTATTCGATTTAAAAATAAAGTCCAATATTAATCAAGCAAAATATAAACGTGTGTGTTAGTCTCTCAAGCATGTCCAGTGCTTTGTGACCCCATGCACTATTGCCCATCAGAATTCTCTGTCCATGGAATTTTCCAGGCAAGAATACTGGCCTGGAATACTAGCCATTCCATTCTCCAGAGGATCTTCCCAACCCAGGGATTGAACCTGGGTCTCCTGCATTGCAGGCAGATTCTCTACTGACTGACCTACGAGAGAAACCCACAGTATAAAAAATTAAGCCTAATTAAGAGCAATTTCAAGGGTAAGTCTGGCTTTTTAGTCAGTTTATAAGTATTGAAGCAGTCTCACATGTTCTTGTGGGACAATGATAGCATCTAGGAGATTAATAGCCACTGTCTACTTCTGTAACTAATGCTATGTAAAAATGACACCTAGAAAGCATTTTCTAAACTTCACAGAGAAACATATGCTAAATGTTGGACAGTACCTATCTGCCCATCTGTCTCTGCAAAATGCCACCTTTAGAGGCCTTGGCTTGCTCTAGAAAGCCCACTGTTTATTTGCTGAATGTTCAACTGAAAATGTTCATAGAGCTCTGACTTAAAATCCATTTATCAGAACAAATCCCTGAAGAACTGTGGGGGATTTGTGTATTTGTTTGTTGTAAAACTTTTTAAATTGTAGGAAATAATAGAGACTGACATAAACAGCTGGATATCTACTATCTAAAATTAACAAATGATCTTTTTTGCTTCAGAGGGATTAATTAAAACACACATACACACACACACACACACAAATAGACTTTTCAAAAATCCCCTTCCTATTTCTATTTCCCACCTAACCTTATTTTTCAGATAAAACTATTGTGAAATTACTGTATTTTTCCAGCTCATGTTTTTTATTTCATTACATTTCTCTTAATCATAAATAATATATAGCATTACTTAATACATTTTTAAACTTTTTCACAAATACTATCACACTGAATTATCTAGGACAGATCCATGAACACATCTCTTGTTTAACGGAGTAAATCTTTGTAATATATACTGTAATATACATTGAAGACCCACGAGTATCTTCAGAATTTTATATTAGCAGAAATACTGCCAGGTTGAGCTAATATAACCAAATTAGACTTAAACAAAAGGTATTGGATTTCCTAACTCTAGTGGCAAGAAACTAGCTAATGAAACTACTTAGCTGTATAATCTGCAAACTTTTTATAATACAAAAGGATAATTCATAGGCTAAAGTTTTGAGCCAGAGGACAGAGATGCAAGCTATAGAGAATTATGCCTAGGTCTTGAAACCTAATGGAATTTGTGTGGCTGAATTGCAAAACTGCTTGAAAATAGTGCATTTTTTCTTCCATTTTTTCCTATTTTGAGTTGATACATTAACTCTTAGTTGTATTTCTGTCCAACCATTGCATTACATGACATGTTTCTTTAATTTCACAAGTTCACAGATGGAGAGGAATTGTGTCCTGGGATGGATTATACCAAGAATCATCCTGATTTAGGTGATGAGATTCTGGATTTTTTGGAGATGATGTTATTGAGATTGATAGACTATTAATTGATACTATAATGAGTTGAGGACATTGAGGTCGGAATATTATATTTAGGATGGATGAGAACCTTTTAGGGCCACAAATTGGACACTTATGATATGCAGTATAATGGTCACAAAGGTTGTCTATGCCCTATTCACCAGAACATGTGATTGTTACCATAAAGAGCAACAGGTTTTGCAGTTATGTTTAGGGTTAAAGACTTTGATATGGTGAGATTATTTTGGATTATTCAGGTGGGTATGATCTAATCACACAAGTTGTTAAAACTGGGAAAAACTTCCTGGCTGTACTAAGAGTGATGTAATGATGGGACAAAAAGAGTGGGTCGAGGTAGTAGTGAGAGAAAGATTCCACACCCTGTCACTGGTTCTGAGATGTGAGGATTATGTGCAAAGACCAGAGAAAGGATCATAGAACCACAGGAGTTTGTGGCAGCCCTCAGGCTGACAAGCACCAGATACCTCAGTCCTATAATGATATGAAACTGAATTTTGCCAATACCTAAATGATCAAGGTCAATAAAACAGAAATAGATATTTTTCTGGAACTTTCTTGCTTTTTGATGATCCAACAGATGTTTGCAATTTGATATGGAGCTACTCATAAATTTTAACATGCATACTAATTTAATAAAGTCTACTTTTACTGTAAAATCTTATAAAATAATACAAGGACACTGCTATTGCTGTTTAGTCACTAAGTTGTGTCTGACTCTTTGAGACCCCATAGATTATAGCCCACTAAGCCTCTCTGTACATGGGATTTTCCAGGCAGAAATACTTGAGTAAGTTGTTATTTCCTTCTCCAGGAGATCTTCTGGACACAGGGAACAAACCTGTGTCTCCTGCTTGGCAGGCATATTCTTTACCAGTGAGCCACCTGGAAAGCTTTAAATTTGTTTTCCCATGCTATTTTCCCTGTTATTTAATTTTAGTTTCTTTTTGATTCTAAGCACTCCATTAGTTACTATTATGTATTTTTTAGTTACTTCTCATTTAATTGTGCCAACATTTTATAATTTATCTGTTAATGTTTGTTTATTTGTTTAATGTTTGTTTATTGTTGCAAATTGTTTATGCAACAATTTGTTAATTGTTGCATAAACCAGTGGTGGAAGTGAAAGTTGCTCAGTCGTGTCTGAATCTTTGAGACCCTATGGATTATTCTCCAGGCCAGAATACTGAAATGGGTAGCCTCTCCCTTCTCCAGAGGATCTTCTCAACCCAGTGGTTGAACCCAGGTCTCCCACATTGCAGGCGGATTCTTTACCAGCTGAACCACAAGGGAAGCCCAAGAATACTGGAGTGGGTAGTTATTTCTTCTCCAGTGGATCTTCCTGACCCAGGAATCAAACTGAGGTCTCCTGCATTGCAGGAGGATTTTTTACCAACTGAGCTATCAGGGAAGCCTGCACAAACCTACTTTCTTTTGTATTCAACTCCCTTCTTCCTAAAGTATATCCTTTAGTTATTCTTTAAGGCATGGCCTGCAAATAGCTCGTTTGAAATTGACATCTCTTTTACTGAGAACTTTAAAGGTATTATTTCCTTTCCTCAGGTTTTTGTTTGTCCTAATGAGAATTCTGCCATAAGTCTAATTATTGTCTTCCTATACAAAATCTTTATTATTTTTTGGTTCATTTTTAACATGCATGAGGTCTTGCAAGTTTGCCATTATGTATTAGAGAGTGGAATGTTTTTGATCTTTCAAATTTGATCAGGACTTGAATGGCTTTATTAGGCTAAGAATTGCTGTATTTCTTGAACTCTAAAAAGAAAATGGCTAGCTACCATCATTACTTGAAACTCTGCTTCTTCACCATTGTTTCAACTTTCTCCATACAAAATGCCTATTAGCATGCAGGACTTTCCCATTATACATACCATGCTCAACTTACCTTTCTTATTCATTTCTCTCTGTTTTTTTCTCATTGCATTCTAGGTGATTTCCTCAGATCTCTATTTAAATTCTTCAGTTCTCTTCTCAGTTATTATGTTATATTCTATGGGGTTTCCTGGTGCTCAGTGGTAACGAACTTGTCTGCCAATGCAGGAGACAAACTCAATCCCTGGATCAAGAAGTTTCCATGGAAAAGGAAATGGTAACCCACTTCAGTATTCTTCCCTGGGAAATCACATGGACAGAGGAGCCTGGCAGGCTACAGTCCATCAGGGTTTAAAAAGGTTGAACATGACTTAGTGACTAAACATTATATTCTACACTATGATTATATTCATTTTTGTTTTTTAAATATATTTCAATTATTCTAAATTTACTTCTAGTATTTATTTCTAGAGTTTTTATTATTTTTATTAAATTGTCCTATGTTAAGCAAGTGGCTTCTGTTGCCTATTATCAGGAGTAGAAATCTGAACACTTCTGCCCAATGATCTTGGTATCAGTCACCAAGAAAACATAACAGAATCTGAATGGAATGGTACTTATTCACACAGCAGAGAAATGGAACAAGATTGGTTTTCAGTAGTGTGTGTCAGTGGGTCCCTTCAGCAGGTTCCATGGTGAGCAGGTGTCTCCTGGCAGCTGATGCAGTGCAATGGCCTGCCTGCTTACCTCTTCTGAGGCTCAGAAGGGCCTACCTCCTCTCCACAGGGGGCCAATATGGTAGTGGAGTTGGCCAGGTGTCATGTGACACACCCACTTAAGCAGGACAAAGGAGTGCACATTGAGTTTGAAACAAGGGAAGATATTCCTACACAGGGTGATGAGCCAAGTACAGGCAATGAGCAGGCCATCTCTTGGTAAGGAAATACTCTGGGCCCAAGGTCCATTCTTATGGGGCCAAGAGGAGAAAAAAATTATGCATGGCTACTGCCTTTTTCAGCTTCTTATATTGTCTATTCCTTCTTTTTCCCCTTTATTCTCTCTGAAAGTTGATTAATCGAGTCAAGTTTATTTCCTCTTGTGGTTTATAAAATGTTAGGTTTAAGTTCATTTGCCCATGGCTTGTATTTTCCATAGATTCTTGTGCTAGAGAATTGTCTCTGAAATATGTTTGTAGGTGTTCCTGCCTAGGACCCTGTGTTTTTATTGGTTCTAAAATTGATTTTAAATTCTTAACTTTAGATTTCAGAATCATATTTACAGAGTAACATATGTCCTACACATATGAGTAATAATGAGCTGAATTTTTATGATGTTTATCACCAGGTCCTAGGTGGATAGAAAATTTCCTCACTGCTTCCACGGGCTTGTGTTTAAGAGCTTGTAACCTGAACCCATTCTAGAAGTGAATGTTAAAGCTTGAGACTCATTAAAGTTTATATCTGATATCTATATCATATACTACTGATTCTTTCAGATGCATTCCATGTTTGTTCTAATTTTGGATTTCTCTTTTATTTCTGGAACTTTGTATTTCCTTCTCTTTAACTTTAATTATGTGTTTAATCTATTATTTCTATGTACTGGGCTTGAAGTCAAGCCTTTCTGAGTTAGATTGGCCCATTATGTTCTTTACCTTCAAGAAATATCTTTAATGTATATCGATGGTAAAATATAGTAAGCCGCCAATTGGGAGGTGTGTTTTTATTTTTTCTTCATATATTCTTGCTTTTCTCTTGTAGACAATGATAGAAGAGACTATTTCAAAAATAACATGCTATTCGTTCATCCCTTTCAAATCATTTGTTTTGAAGAGAGGTAAATTCTGGCATCTTATCTCCCTGAATTGCTAGTGTTTATCTAGGCAGCTGTGCCACATGGCAGCAAAACAAAAAATGTTGGTACCTCTGCTGGCATTCATTAAAGGTGATGGAGTATTTTGATCTGAATATAGTCAACCATCCCCATATAGAACATTTCGTGTGCATGATTGTGGGGAAGAAAGGACTAGTACCAGGGACCAATTTGAAATGACTGTAAGTTCCATGGAAATAAAGGAGAGTGGGACAAATAATAATTTTAGATAGCAATGTAAATCATGTTTACTAGGCTAGTGTAGCGTTTAAATAAATACAAAATAGATTTTCTCTGATTTTCCTCCTGTGCATATTGCAGGACTTCCAACCATTTCTCCCCAGCTATTTTATAGATTCCTTACAGGGTGACTTACAATATGCCATTGAGCCATTCCCCTTGATAGCCACATGGCTCCTAGCATTTCCATCTGCTCCTTTTTTGGTCTGGCTGTGATACTGTCTCCATGCTGCTGGTGCAAAAATCACCAATGTTTTGAAGGCTCACTGAATGCTCAAAAGTCAGCTGACACAGAACACCCTCTCCTGTTTTTCTGCTGTTTCAAATGCAGATGAGTCTAGCTTCCAGCATAACCTGTTAAATCTATTCTGTGCTCTAACATACTCCAATAGTATCCTGTTGTTTGAAAATAAGGGGAAAAATACATTTTAAAGGCTTCTATCAACAAGAATAATACAACTAATATTTGGTTCAAACTTCATATATAAGTGCTGGGTATTTAAGTGCATTACTTATATTATCATACTCAACCAGAGCATATGTAAGGAACATTACTGTCTGCTTTTGCATTTAACTAAATATAAACAAAAATTTTAAACTCGTTCAGATTCAGCAAATAAAATAGTAAATTCTAGATTGAAAATCATATCTGCCTCAAAGCAGACCTCAAAATCTTAAACAGTATACCATTTATGTTCTTTAAAATACATATTTTTGAAAGCTTATGTGTGCCTGCCACTGTGCTAATGTTTTAAATGCTGTATTGCATTTTTTTCTTGGTAGCAAACCAAGAAAATAGAGTCTATTTTTTATTATAATTCTAAGTTAGAGATTCAAGTAAACTCAGACTCATTAAGTAACCTTTGATAACACAGTTAATAGCAAAAGTGATTTAAATCAAAGTCTATCAGGTTTTGTAGGCTTAACCATTGTTTTGTTATATATTCTCCAAAGTAATACTGTCTTGAATTCCCAATGATTTTCTGAACTTAAATTGTGTTTATCATTTGTGTTTCAAACACCCTTTCTAAGGCTAAAAGTGAGAGAAAAACATTTAGAATCTATTTTTTTTGTTTATACTGATACTAAATTCTTGAACTAAAATTTTTATCCTTGATAAATTTTCCAAAGAATAAATTATTTCCTTCAGAAATTAACAAAAAATGGATCACACTATTCTAAGCATCAAAATCCAAAGATGACCGCAGTTTGTGTTCAATCTTGGAAATTTACAGAAAGATAACATAAAGTTTTTGTTTTTTTTTATTTGAGCAAAATAGTTGAGCATAAAAAGAGAAGTTGAATGCGTACATTAAGAAATTTCTTAACTTCATAGCAAAAGCATTGAATGTATATTGTATACTTTCTTTTCCTTTTGAAGCAGTAGAACTTTTCCTAATGTCCATTACATTTGCAACTTTAAGTCAGACTATCACGTCATCTCTGTGTGTTAGGTTCGGTTGGGTTAAACACTAAGAAAGAAATTTGGAGAACGTGATTTTCTTCTATGATTTGATACAGGTGTATAAAAATAGAAAATAATTAATCATTTGAAGAAATGTTGACTTGAAATCTATTTTAGTATTAGTGTTAATGTTCACCTATATATATCAGTACATATGCAAAAAATGCAAAGGAATTTTACCAAGTCAAGTGACTTCCAAATACTATGTCCAAAGTATTATTTCTCAAATGTAATTAAAACCAAGTAACAGTTCAAGATTTTTTTTTTCTGGCACTACTCTCTAATAAAGCACTGAAAAATCCCTGGAGGAAGTTATAAATGTTTCCAACAAACAAAATGAAGAGAAACATTAGTCAGTTTCAAGCCTCATTTACTCAGTGATGGGTGGTAACAATGTCATAAATCACTGAGTACCTTTTAAGTCATATGATCTTTCGTTCCACAGGCCTTTCAATAAATTTTTTCCTTAACTAAGATGGAAATATTTGAAACATAAATATTTTAAGAGCCCAAGAATGTGCAATAGGAACAATACATTAGAATAATGAAGAGTTCTAAAAGAAATCCATATCAGTTGACAGCTGTAGGTCATAAATGTCACTTATTAATAATACTTGATAAAACCATCTTTATAAAGAAAAATCTGAAAGAAATGCATATTTAATAACCAAATATGTGCTCTAGTACCTTGAGAGATAATTTTGGTATTTCCAAAATGAAATATACCTTCATTTTGACTAAACAATGTACCACTATTGCTTAGCTAATTAACAACATATGCTTCTTCAAGATCTTTTCTAATACTCAGGATGGAAACAAGACATTTTAATGAAGGTGTAAGATTATGAACAATGGTTTATACTTTAAACTTAAACCATGTAATGAGAGAGCATATTTTGAATAGTACAACCCTATTTAAATGCCACATATGAAACTGTAAATCATATGCAATTTATTTAAAGCATAGATTCATTCCTCATTTTAAAATGTTACTTCTTTTTATTAATGGGAAGCACTATATAAAAGCCAAAGGCATCGCTAAAAGAAAATGGCATGTGTGGAAAAATCATAAATAATGCTAACCACTTTACATGTTAAGTCTAACAGGTATACAAAATAATTACACACAAGTACTGTTTAATAAACATTATACATTTGAACAGTCTGTCGATATATTTGAAAAATTATGTGAAAGACTGTATCATTTTGTGCATCAGTGTTGATTATGAGTTAAAAAATGCTTGCAGTTATTGTTTGAGTTATTGAAAATATATCAACACATTTACATATTTTTCAGTTTAAATATAATATATACCTTTCTTTCATATATAATTCTTGGTTACATTTTTTGTCCTTCTCTGTAATAGTAGAGACTCTCATTCTCTTACTGGTTTTGTTACCCAGAATATATCCCTCAATATGGGGTTTACAAGTGCAGAAAAGGAAATTTTTGGCTCCTTTGAAGATGTCACAGAAGTAATATCTTTCATAGCAAAAGAAGCTTTAGACTTTCTGAATGTCTTTGGCAGCGTCTATAGCAATGGGTTTTATACTTTGGTAGCATTGAATTCAGAGAACAAATGACTGCTTTTGTGGGAAATGTTCACTTGTCCTTTTCTTCTGTCTTCTGAGGATGGAGTAAAAAAAAAAAAGAAAGAAAGAAAAAGAAATGCTATAGAAACTAACCTCTCTGGTCTTTGTTGAATGTACATAGTTTTATTTTTTTTTTCTCCTCTGTATAACCAGTTTTCTCAATTCAAGATCTAAAAATATGGATTGCTTAAAAATTGTTTCAGTCCTTATTTTCTGAAATTATCATAAAGCTTAAAAAAGTTCCTTTCTTAAATATAGGTTGAATAAAACTCACTATCTAAATAGTAAACTTTTTACAATTACCCTGATGGAGTAGGAAATATAAGTGGGCAGGTAAATTACTGTTTTACCAAAATATTTTCATATTAGCATCACATTTTTCTTATTTGACTTGTGAGATGTAACATTACTGGCAGAATAAGTGTTTAAAAATAATTAACATCAAGGACCTAATCAGAGTTTAAATTTAAACCTACAATGTATAATCACACTTGTAGTATATTCACACTAACAGTTCCAGAAAATTAAAAATATAATTTAAAAAAATCTAATGGAAGTAAATTGCTCTTTCAATATGACTGTTCATATGTAGTTGATAAATTAGAAAATAAGGGTTGAATATGCCTTTTTAACCCATTTATCATCATTACCACTATCAATCCCATCATCATTAACAAAAAGTTCCCATTAAAGAAGTTATTTAGTTTGATGTTCAAATATCTTTGTAAGTAGATAATTTGGAGTTCAAATTCCTGCTCTGCCTCTTGAACTATTTAAGAAGTTATTTAGTTTGATGTTCAAATATCTTTGTAAGTAGATAATTTGGAGTTCAAATTCCTACTCTGCCTCTTGAACTATTAAGTAAGTACTTAGTTTCTCATTTTATCAATACTTTGAGTGAGATGGTTAAATACTGCCTTGTTTAATGAGCAATTAATAAATACTATCACTATTACTTTGACTATTACTATTATAATATGTTTTCTTCCAAACATAGCTCTATAAGTTACTATAACTATCTCTTTTTTTGTAAATTAAAAAAATGGTTAAAGGGGGATGATGATTTGGGAGAATAACACTGGAACATATACATTACCACAGGTAAAATAGGTAGCCAGTGGGAGTTTGATATGATGCAGGGAACCCAAAGCTAATTCTCTGTGACAACCAGGGGGAAGCAAAGTGGGAGGGGAGTTCAGGAGAGAGGGGACACAGGTATGCCTATGGTAGACTCATGCTGATGTATGGCAAAAATCATCAAAATATTGTAAAGTAGTTACCTTCCAATTAAAATGAATAAGTTAAAAGAATTATCTTGGTGATATGTCTAGAAAGAGATAAGATAGGAAAATAAACACAAGCAGTCAGTCAACTCCAGAGCCAGAGCTACCTTATGGTATACTGTGTTGTGCTGTCCTTGGTCACTTATTTGTATTCAACTCCTTGTGACCGCATGGACTGTAGTCTACCAGGCTCCTTTGTCCATGGGGATTATCCAGGCAAATATACTGGAATGGGTTACCATGCCCTCTTTCAGGGGATCTTCCCAACCCAGGGATCAAACCCAGGTCTCCTACATTGCAGGTGGATTCTTTACCATCTGAGCCACCAGGGAAGCCCCTTTAAGGTAATACCTAAATGTAAAACTAATACTATCTTATGTCTCTTAGTGAAAAGTAAGCTCACTCAAAAGGATTTCTTTGTGAAAAATGAGATATTGCCCATAAATATGTATTGGATAAACAGTTTCTCAAAAAGGATATTGTGTGCTCAAATACAATGCAAACATATGACTGTATCTAATTAAAATAAAGAAGTAAATTTGGTTGAAACAAAATGAAATCATTTAAACAAATTTATAGAAGAAATCTGATTAAAATATATTTTGAGGAAAAATACTCTTGATTACAATCTTAGTTTTTCTTATCTAAATGATATAAAGAAATAATTTCTGAGAATAAATTCTTGTTTTTGTCTAAGAGAATTTAACTATAAACAGATCTAACCACCAATGAAACTCAGGGGCCACTGGAAAGAAGCAAATCTCCTATCACCATAGTAATCAATGTTTCTATCAGATCATGAATTATACGTAGTTTAGCCTATGTTTCAGAGGAAACTAAATAAAGGGATAAGAATAAGGAACAATTTACTCACAGAGTTGTAGTGTAGTCTTGTGGAAGGTTAAAACAAAGCAAAATTTAAAGGTAAATTTTCTAGCTAACATTATTCTAGAAAAAGAGCAGAAGCATTACTGAGATTAAGTTAGTGATAGACTTAATCTTTAAGAGATGAAATACTAGATTGTCCATAGAAGATTCTAGAAAGGGAATTGGCTACATGAATTGGGAATATAACATTAAGGGACATTAGGCTGTACTTTATTGGTCAATTTGTATATGTCTAAGGTACATTCTGAGGTAAAAGTCTATAGACTACTACCTAAAATATTTTAAAATGAAATCATTTCACAGGATCAAAAACTTAATATAATCAGCCTCATATATTCTGAGCCAAAATAACCCTCAAAAAAAGAAAAAAAAAGAATAAATTTGAAATGAAGTATCTCTCCAACTAATTGATTTAAAATTTCTCTTGGTACATAAATTAATCCCTAAAGAATAAATCCAATTCAATTAAGAAAGATATTGCATGAGAATTAGTAACAATATTGATATTAATTAGTAAAAAATTGTATGTAAATTAGTAAAGAAATCTTTATAATATGCATTTGTAGTAATGTCAATTTTACAGAAAAGTCCTGAAAGTGCTAATTGTATTCAATTAAAAATACTTTCATTCAAAGTCGCATGGGATAGTTAAGTAAAGATAAGAAAAATATAGACAATAAAGAAGCACAACTTGACAGAGAAGAAAAAATTCATTAGTTGCAAGACTTGAGTGTCCATGTAATAAATGGCTAAATATAACATTTCACAAAGCATGATTGATATTTATGCCATCAGGAGTTATCTGATTTACTTAAATCCACTGCTAAATTACTGATGAATATAGAGTAAGCAGTGTACTTGTTGGATTGCTCAGTGGATGAAGTTGTTGCCCAGGTGCTAAGTCTTGTCATTCCTTGTGACCCCATGGACTGCAGCATTCCAGTATTCCCTGTCCTTCACTATCTCCCTGAGTTTGTGCAAATGCATGTCCATTGAATCAGTGATGTCATCCAACCATCTAATCCCTGAGTTTGCTCAAACTCGTATCCAATGAATCAGTGATGCCATCCAACCATCTGATCCTCTGTCACCTGCTCTTCCTCCTGCCTTCAATCTTTCCCAATATCAGGCTCTTTTCCAAAGAGTCAGCTCTTCCCATCAGGTGGCCAAAGCATTGGAGCATCAGCTTCAACATCAGTCCTTCCAGTGAATATTCAGAGTTGGTTTCCATCTGTTGTATTGCTTAGTGGATGAAGTACAGGAAAGTTTTGAACCCAACGACATTCTGCCCTGAAAACTTTGATTAAACCATATGGCTTTCTATCTAGTATTTTAGATGTTTCTTCAGCAGTCTCTAGAGTAGTCAAAATCAAATTTCTTCTCACAAAGCATTGGTGTATCTTGCCAAACAGACTCCATCTGATAATCACCATGAAAGTGAAAGTCAGTTGTGTGTGACTCTTTCAAATAGAATGCAGATACAAACTGATAATAGGGGATTTCCTATAGCTCACTGGGTAAAGAATCCATCTGGAATGCAGGAGACACATGAGGTGTGGGTTGATTCCTGTGTCAGGAAGATCCTCTAGAGGAGGGTATGGCAACCCACTCCAGTATTCTTGCCTGAAAATTTCCATGGACTGAGGAGCCTCGCAGGCTATGGTCTAAAGACTCACAAAGGGTTTGCCTACAATGCAGGAGACCTGGGTTCAATCCTTCAGTTGAGAAGATCCCCTGGAGGAGGGCATGACAAACCATTCCGATATTCTTGCCTGCAGAATCACTTGGACTGAGGAGACTGGTGGGCTACAGTCCATTGAGTCGCAAAGAGTCAGACATGACTTAAGCAGTGTAGCACAGCGCATTTTGAAATAGTCTCAAACACATTAAGGGAATAAATAGGGTTTTAAATGAACTCTAATCTGTTCTCCCCCTCTAATATTACAACATACCTAGGCAAAAATCCTTGCACATCTTACTGTATACTGTGTATTGTTCCAGGTCAAGAGATTCTGTATCACCTGTCTCTTGAACTTATGTATCTAATAGTCTTTTGAGAAGGGTTTTGTTTTCCTCATAAAAATATAAATTTCTTTATTTTTCTATTAGGTACATTTTCTTCTTTTACATTATTCAATTCATGATTTAATTACAAAGATTCATCTAGTCAATAGTCTAAGATTAATATACTTAATATTGTAATAGTCATTATAATAGCAATCATTACTATAGCAACAATGCTGACAGCAATATCTGTATCAGTTTCCTACTGCTGCTATAACAAAGTATCACAAAGTTATTGGCTGGAAGTCCTAAAATCAGTGTGTCAGGAATGCTGCATTCTTTCTGGAGCCTCTAGGGGAGAATCTTGTTTCCTTGCCATCCCCAATGTGATGGTATTTGGTGGTGGTAGCTGGCTTGGTCACTAAGTTGTGTCCAACTCTTGGGCACCCCTGAATGGTAGTCCACCAGGCTTCTCTGTCCATGGAATTCTCCAGGTAAGAATACTAGAGTGGGTTGCCATTTCCTTCTCCAGAAATCTTCCTGACCCAGAGATCAAACCCACATCTCCTGCACTGGTATGGATTATTCACCACTGAGCCACTAGGATGGTATTTGGAGGTGAGATCTTTGGGAGATTATTTTGGGAATGATTGGTCAGCTCTGCCCCATGAATGGGGTTAAAAAAAAAAAACAAAAACAAGAGGTCCCAGACAGCCCTCTTGGTCCTTTCGTTATGTAAGGACACAGTGAGAAGACAGCTGTTTATGGATCCAGAAACATATCCTCAACAGACACTGATTCTGCTGAGTGCCTCAACCTTGCAGTTCCTAGCCTCTATAATTGTGATAAATTTATTTTTTGTTTATAAAACCACCCAGATTGGGGTATTTTTAGCAGCCTGATGGACTAGGACACACATTTGCTTTATACCAAATATAACTCGGTAGATCAGAACATCTTTGATTCCAATATATTTTAGTTATATCTGAGATCTTTTGCAGTGAGGTCTGAGTGCCAGCTACACAGATAGCAAGGGAATTCCCTATAAACTCTTTGACATGCTCATAATCTGGCTGAGGATGAAGGCAAAAATATAAGTAATGTCAAAGAGATCCTTGTGTGAATAATGTTATAGTTTCTTTAGGTATCCCTAAGATAAATTCTAGGATACTTTCTCTTCTTTAATGAGGTAAAAACATGAAGTGGGCACAATTCAAAGGATAAATCATTGGGAGTTTTACAAAAGAAGTGGTATTTGATTTAAATGTTCAATGACTTTAGTTATTAAAGTTAGCAGAAGAAAAGCTATGGGAATTCTATAGAAGCAAGAAAAGGGGTCTATGTTTGAGAAATAGAAAGTAATCCACTTTGGATCCAGCATGAATCATGTAAAGGTTTATGTGGGAAATACAGAAAATAGTATTGGTAATAGATCACAGGAGACTTAAACCCCAGGCAAGATGACTTTAGCATTCTTGTATACACAATGAGGAGACATTGAGAACTTTTGAGCAGGCAAGTGACATGATTAGAGAGGTATGTGCTTTGGTGTGATTCAGTTGACATATATATGCAGAATGAATGAAGTGTTTGAATGATTGCAAAGACATCTGAAAGACTTACTTGATTTAACTGACACACATTGAGTGTATTAATTGTTGTTCCTTCTGCAAAGAATGTTCAGTCTCTAGATCTTCAATTTCTTCCAGATCCCAGTTTCTGCTAAACTGTCACCTCTTCAGAGAGAATTTTCCTGACTCTTTCTCTGAAACATTCCTTCAGTTACCCTCCTACCTTTTTTGTTCTTCATCCTAGCACTTAACTCTGCCTTATTATATATCTGACTTGCTTAATTTCTTTCCTTACTAGAACCCAAACTCTAATAGAACAACGGCTTTGTCTATCTTGTTTACCACAACACCTCTAACCTAAAATAGGAAACGACACATTTTTATTAAAATGAATAAATGACTTGAAGACTAAGAATACAGATCAAGGCAATAGCATCATTGACAGAAAACAAGACACCAAAGATATTTATTATACTAGAAAGTATTTAAAATACTCACACTCTGACCTCTATAAGCATTTTAGACTTAGACAAATATATTCAAATACATTTAAAGGGAATCTCAAAATTTAACAACACCTAACTTTCAAAACTATCCCTAGTCAGTCCTACATATTTTCATCTTAGCTTACCAGTCCTGGATTATTTAATTCCCTGGTCCTAAATTTAATCTGACACCCTCACCCTTGTTTGACTTTCATCCTGACTCTTGGCTGGAATTTAGATTTTAAAGGGTATGATGAAAGTTTCTTGTTTCAAGTTTTGCTCCCCAGAAACATCTTTCTAATCTCTAGATAATCTTCAAAGTGTAAGGGTAAATCAGGTTGAAATTCAATGAACTATCAGTCTTCAAATTCAAGGAAGTACATAGAGATGTTGGTATAATTTCCCCCCTGTCAAAATTTTAAATATTCCACCTTCATTCAGAAACTGTCTCTCAGTCCAGCGGGTGATTCCACATTCCCAATGCAGGGGGCCTGGGTTCATTTTCTGGTCAGAGAACTAACATCCCACATGCTGCTTGGCAGGGCCAAAAATAAATGAATGAATACAAATTAAAAGACAGCAATTGCAAAAAAATTTATTTAAATAGTAGCTACTGTAATGTGGCCAACTTAGATTTAAAATGAAAATGAACCTTTCGAATGCATGTCACACAGAAAACAATTCCACCCATTTAGATTTCAGGGGCAGGTTCAGTTTAAAGTAAGAAGTGAAAATCCATATCAGAAACTAGAAAGTTAAACTGTGTTATACGAAGCACTCTGTATTGAAATGTACCTGTTTTTACACTATACCAAAATCAATTTAAACAATGCATTCAAAATATGTAATTTATATTGCTTTTCACAGTTTTTATTGTCACTTTGGAAAAATTGGCAGTTTCCCCCCCCCAATATAGCTTAGAAGTATGACCTTAGCTATATATAATAATCAAAAATTCATGCTTACCCTAATTGCTTTGGTTTATTCACGGTCTTAAATATTAAGGCAGCTCTTTGTGCTTTAAGAAAATTAGTACTAACTATTAGGTTCATAAGATTCATTTATGTTGACATAAAAATAACAAAGTAATTGTTAGTCAACTAATATGTTGATTTCCTTATTGCAATTTAAAATTAGAAGCAGTAAGAACAAAAGAATTATTTAGATAAGAATATTGATTAATATGATGAAAACAATACAGCTTCTTTTTTGTTTCTCAAACCAGTAATTATTATAGATTTGAGTTTCCAATGCTATAAACTGCCTGTGATATCTGAAAAACTTATTAGATAAGGAGATAGTTTGATCTGAGGAAATCATCCTCTATCTCTTCCATAACTTGCAAATCCAAAACTGAGAGCTGAGAAAGGGTTTAAGCAATAAGCATAGGTTTTGAAACGTTAATTTGATTTTCTGCTATTTAAAAATACCTATGTATTAAAAAGGGTAAGAAAGCTTTTAGCCTCAATTGCATTTCTTTCTCATGAAGAGCTAATTTTAATGGATCATTCCATTTTGAATAATTTCTTATTTTGAAATCTTCCAAACACTTTCAGAGTAAAAAAGTTGATATGTTCTTACTTAGCTCTTTGGGTAAAATATGGATTAAACACCTGCTACAAAACTATAGCCATTTTTTTTTTCCTTTGAAAGGGAAAAGTGAAAGTGTTAGTCATTCAGTTGTGTCCAACTCTTTGGACCCATGGACTGTTGCTCACCAGGCTCCATTGTTCATGGAATTCTCCAGGCAAGAATACTGGAGCAGGTAGCCATTTCTTTCTCCAGGGGATCTTCCTGACAAAGGGATCAAATGCAGGCCTCCCACATTTCAGCAGCTCTTTACCATCTGAGCCACCAGGGAAGTCCCTTTTTTTCTTTAAATGTTCCTAAATAAAATATATTTTTATCTGTATACTTTGGCATTCTGAATATAGCTTACTGCAGCCCTGCTTTTCAGTTAATGCAGTTATATAACTATCATCTAGCTATGGTTCTTCCAGTGGTCATGTATGGATGTGAGAGTTGGGCTATAAAGAAAGCTGAGCACCGAAGAATTAATGCTTTTGAACTGTGGTGTTGGAGAAGACTCTTGAGAGTCCCTTGGACTGCAAGGAGATCCAACCAGTCCATCCTAAAGGAGATCAGTCCTGGTGGTTCATCAGAAGGACTGAGGTTGAAGCTGAAACTCCAATACTTTGGCTACCTGATGCAAAGAGCTGACTCACTGGAAAAGACTCTGATGCTGGGAAAGATTGAGGGCAGGAGGAGAAGGGGACGACAGAGGATGAGGTGGTTGGATGGCATCACCGACTCGATAGACATGAGTTTTGGTAGACTCCAGGAGTTGGTGATGGACAGGGAGTCCTGGTGTACTGCATTTCATGGGGTCACAAAAAGTCAGACACGAATGAGAGACTGAAATGAACTGAACTGAGGTATCATTTTTCTTAGTTATATCTGACTTACTGTGCTATAGAAATCAACCTGATTTAGTCATAACCTAATTTATTTGTCAGAGTTGAAAACAAAATGAGAAAGCAAATACAATTATTTTCTGTAAAAATAAAACAAACTAATCATTCATTACACTAAAATTATTAATTTTGTGTCTTTCTTCCCTGGACTATAAAATTCTTGATGACCATGTCATTTATTTTTTAAAACTTTAAATTTTATCTCCAGAATATAGCACAAAGAATGACATATAAAGTTACATATTATATGCTATTTAACCAAGCCTAACAATCAAAATTTTAGAGCATTGAAAATAGTGGAAAAGTTTAATATGAAGAAGAAAAACCTAATTATTTTCAAAATTTTAAAAAATGTTTAAAATGCATTTATCAAAATCATTATTACTGTTGTTATCATTTATCCTATGGAGCTAATATGACTTTTTATTTTACAGAAGAGGAAGCTGGGGTTTAAAGAGGTTATGAAATTTCCCCAAGTTTATAGAAACTAGTAAGTGTGTGCTGATAGATCAGGATTATATAAAGATCTAGTTCCAAAGACAAAGTCTTAACTGCTACTATACTGCTTCTACTGCTACTGCTAAGTCGCTTCAGTCGTGTCTGACTGTGCGACCCTGTACACGGCAGCCCACCAGGCTCCCCTGTCCCTGGGATTCTCCAGGCAATAACACTGGAGTGGGTTGCCATTTCCTTCTCCAATACATGAAAGTGAAAAGTGAAAGTGAACTCGTTCAATCCTGTCTGACTCTTCGCGACCCCATGGACTGCAGCCCACCAAGCTCCTCCAGTATTTTCCAGGCAAGAGTACAGGAGTGGGGTGCCATTGCCTACTCCATCTACTGCTACATAGATGAGTGAGTAAAACAGAGTTGATCTTGGTCCGGTGTATAGAATGGGAAACAACTAAGTGCCTCTGAATATATTAATACCAAATCATTTTTTTTTTTTTGACTCATATGTGTAGGCAGATTTCTTTCTTTGTTTACGATCTATTTTTCTAACTAAACTCCTCGAGAGTAAAACTTGGATGTCTTTTTAACCACTACATGTTGTATCAGGAAGTAGACAAAACATTATTATTGGTCTTAGTTCTTTTGGATTGCTATTCAAAAGTACCACAACAGAAATTTATTTCTTATAGCTTGGGAAGCTGGCCAGTCCAAAATCATGGCACCAGCATGGTTGTGGTCCACTGCTACAGTCTTCGAACTTCTCATTGGCTCTTGATGTAATGGAAAGGCTGAGGAGCTCTAAGGAATCCCTTTTATATGGGCACTAATCCCAATTATGAGGGTTTTACCCTCATGACCTAATCACCAATACGGACCATTACCTACAGGATTATATTTCAACATATGAATTTTGGAAAGTAACATTCAATTCATGGCAGTATTGAACTGGAGTTGTACCCACGAAAAGTGCAATGAATCTTTATTTAATTAATGAATGTATGGTAATTCAAGGAATGAATGTCACTAATGAGTAAGTTCACTGCTGAGTTGAGACTGAAATATTATCACAATATTACTTGCCCAAGATGAAGGGTGATATTATATAGTTAGAATAGAGGACCAATACAAAAAAATGTATAGTTTCAACATCCGCAAAACTTTAAAAACCAAACAGATGCTAGTAGCTTAGTTCTCTGTCAAGGAGTAAAGAAATCAAATAATCCAGATTCAAAGAATTCAAACATGTATTAGTTGTGTGATGTGCAATGAATCACTTAATCCCAATCTCTCAGAGACAATAATAATAGTCTCTGACTTATATTTGTAGTGAGATGAATATATTACTGGAGATTCCAGATGGCTCAGCCAGTTAGGAATCCATGTGCAATTCAGGGCAGACACAGGAGCCAGGACTTGGGTGTGATCCCTGGGTTAGGAAGATCCCCTGCAGGAGGAAATGGCAACCCCTCCAGTATTCTTGCATGAAAAATCCCATGGACAGAGGAGCCTGGCAGACTAAGTACAAAAGGTGGCAGAAAGTTGGACAGGACTGAGTGACTAAGCATGCATCTATGAATATGTTACCAGACAATAAAGCCTTAACTCAGTGCTTAGCATGTAATAATAATTTAAAGGAACTGTTGTTATTGTTTTAAGGTAAACTCTAGCTTTCAATTATGTTCAATTACTTTATAAAATTTTATTTCGGAAACAAAGGTAATTCATATATTCAGTAATATACTTTTTACATCCTTTACAGATAAAAGAAGTTTTTGTTTAATTATTTCTAAGAGACTGATTTTCACTTTTTGATTAATTCTTCCTATGGTACAATACTAAATAAATGTAAACTGTTTCATTTATAAATTTAATTTTAGTAATATTAATGTATATGAATAATTGTATCAAACTGCTAATTCAAATAATACAAGAAGATATTATTACAGCCAGTTTTTAGACATGTTCATTATATCCCATTTTGTTAACATCTTCCTTCAGGCTTCCCCTTACCTGTGTAGAATATAGCTTTGCAAAGTTGTCTAGCACATTAAGAAACAAATTTTAAAAAAAGTTTGAAAGGAAAAACAGCAAAAATTTATTTCCTTAATCTATTTGTTTAACATATTAGCAAACTTTTCAAAATTATCTAAGACTAATTCTAACTGAAGCAACATACATAGCTTGTTTCAAGGATCTAGAAAAAGTCAGTTGTATTAGTGGGTTGGTTATATTTGTTCACTGTATAGTTTTATTGGATAATAAATAAGAAAAATCACTGATTTAATCTCTGAATCAATATTTATTTTCTATCTCATTTAAAACTTTCAGATTTCAAAATAGTTTTGTTAATTTTTATACAATTTTTATAATAGTTTTTAATATATTTTAAATGTGTTTAAACTTATTAACATGAGAAAGTTAGCCTATACTAATTCAGCACCACTGACACAGATGGTCCTTTACTGACATTTATGTGGAACTTATCAATGGCACAATGAATGTTTCAAAAGATTCAATAGTTTTTCAAAGCTTAGTAAGTATTTATCATTGGAAAGATTTGTCTTATCAAACAGTTTGATAATTTTATTTTCTCTATGATCTCATTGTTCATGGGGTTCTCAAGGCAAGAATACTGAAGTGGTTTGCCATTCCCTTCTCCAGTGGACCACGTTTCTTCAAAACTCTCCACCATGGCTTGTCCATCTTGGGTGGCTCGCCATGGCATGGCTCATAATTTCATTGAATTAGATAAGGCTGTGGCCCATATGATCAGTTTGATTAATTTTCTGTGACTGTGGTTTTCATTCTGTCTACCAATCCTAAAGGAAAAGGAAAAGAGGCTCATGGAAGCTTCCTGGTGGAAGAGACTAACTGTGGGGAAAACTGGGTCTTGTTCTAATGGGTGGGACCATGCTCAGTAAATCTTTAATACAATTTTTTGTTGATGGGCAGGGCTGTGTTCCCTCCCTGTTGTTTGACCTGAGACCAAATTATGGTTGAGATGATAAAGATAATGGTGACCTACTTCAGAAGGTCCAGTGCACCCCACTGCCACACTCAGTGCCCCTGATCCTGCAGCAAGCCACCACCAACCCATGCCTCCACCAGAGACTCCTGCATCATGGCATCCGGTCCCTTCACTTCATGGCAAATAGATGGGAAAACAATGGAAACAGTGACAGACTTTATTTTGGGGGACTCCAAAAACACTGCAGATGGTGATTGCAGCCATGAAATTAAAAGATGCTTATTCCTTGGAAGAAAATCTATGATCAACCTAGACAGCCTATTAAAAAGGAGAGACATTACTTTGCCGACAGAGGTCCATCTATTCAAAGCTATGGTTTTTCCAGTAGTCATGTATGGATGTATGAGTTGGACTATAAAGAAAGCTGAGCACGAAAGAACTGATGCTTTTGAACTGTGGTGTTGGAGAAGACTCTTGAGAGTCTCTAGGAATGCAAGGACATCCAACCAGCCCATCCTAAAGGAAATCAGTCCTGAATGTTCTTTGGAAGGACTGATACTGAAGCTGAAACTCAATACTAATTGAAAAGACCCCGATTCTGGGAAAGATTGAAGGCAGGAGGAGAAGGGGATGACAGAGGATGAGATGGCTGGATGGCATCACCGACTCGATGGACATGAGTCTGAGCAAGCTCCAGGAGTTGATGATGGACAGGGTAGTCTGGCATTCTGCAGTCCGTGAAGTCACAAAGAGCCGGACACAACTGAGCAACTGAACTGAACTGATGATCTCACTATAGTTCACTTGCAAGTGTAGAGGTCTTAAACCTTCTTATCAGTTCTGGTCAATAAGAGAAAAAGAGAGAGCTTCAGAGATTTTGGGGTCTATGTATTTCTGCCAATCAAGGTAATCCAAGAGATAAATTTCCTTTGTTCACCACTAATTCATCATACTTTTCATAGCTGGATCTCAACTGAAGCAACACAGATTTGACCTTTAAATCTTAGCTAGGTTGCTTTTGAGCCTATCTCTCACAGGTACTTCCATTGCCCTTTTTCCATAATTTGACGTTGATTTATCTTTTAACTATCAGCAGTCAACATTAACACAAGAAGCCATGGATGTGAAAATCAAGTGTCGTGCTTTATCAGGCCTGTAATCATATACATCTATTCAATATCATTCTATTAACTTTGAAGCAAAAATACAATTTGATTTTATTGATTTAACAACAGAACAAATTCGCAGAATTAGTTATCTCTTGTTATAATAACTTTATCTGCCTTGGGATTTTGAGACTGTGGTAGCTTTACAGGCAGAAAATATAGAGCCATTAATGAGGTCAAAATACAGCAGTGGTTTAGGTACAATATTCAGCTATTCTTATGATTTCACAAAACATTTTTATTGATGTATTTCTTTCTTTTTCTCCTTCACTGACACTGGATGAATTCTAAAACTTCACTGAAAGTTAATTCAAGGAGGTTTACTGAACAATAAAACCTCAAATCCTTAAGGACCATTTTTTTCCTAATTATTGTTTCTTTTAAACTGATATAAACTTACCTGACCCTCCAGTAATTTTTTTACTTCTAACCAACTGAAATTAATGAACCACAAATTACACTGGGGAAGAGAATTGGCTTTTTACAAGAAGCTGGAATGTGTTGAATGTGGTGAGAGAACGTTAACAAGTCTGTCACTTAGCCTGCAAGGTATTTGGCCTTTTATGTGTTCTCTTTACTTGCTCAATATATCAAATGAATTCCCTTCATTTTGTTTAGTATATTTCTAATAATAACAATAACCAACTATCTGTTTTCTCAGTCTGTAATTGGTCTTTCATGACAGTCTGCTCAGAAGTTGCAGAGACATAAGCACAAACTTTTCAGACTCACAGTATAATTGTCCTACTTCTTGATTCTCACTCCAGTAATCTTTGAGGAGGGGATAAGCTATTTATTCATATTTTTTTTTACCAGTTTTTGCTCATAACTGATCTTCATTTGACCCAAAGTTCTCACCAAACCATTTAACAAACATCAAGTGTAGACAGATATTACAGTGTTTCCCCAAACTGTAAAAGGCATATTACTGATAATTCTATCTTAATATCTAATAGGAGTATCCAGTCATTAGTGATATGGTAAACTATTAGTATTTACAGCCTTTCATAATCTTAAACACAATTTTACAAGTGCAAAGAGAACAAAATCTATCTATTAATGCTATCCACTACTTAACCAAATGGCTTTCCAGTCTTGGTAAACCTGAGAGCCTAAATTCAAAACAAATGTAAACCAAGAAGATAAGCTTAGCACCAGAAAAGAAAGAAAGGAAAGGAAAGAAATATTAGTAAAATGTAAGAGAAACTTCATCTTTTCAGGGCTCAATAATTCAAAACAAACAAGAATTATCATTCTATAATTTATCATGAGCAAGCACATAAAAAATGTGTTGTCCTATTTTTGAAGAGTTATAATTTGAAGTATCAAGATTACTTTTTTCTTTACCATATTTTACCATATAATACCATATACCATACTATAATTTTTTTACCATGGATAAACATAACTTTAAGGACAATTGTGATTATTAACTTTTATTAAGGTAACATAATGATTAAAAGGGCTTCCTTGGTGGCTCAGATGATAAAGAATCAACCTGCAATGCAAAAGACCTGGGTTCAATCCCTGGATTGGAAAGATTCCCTGGAGAAGGGAATGGCTACCCACTCCAGTATTCTGACCTGGAGAATTCCATGTACAGAAGAGCCTGGAAGGCAAATGGAGTTGCAAAGAGTTGGACACCACTGAGCAACTTTCACTTTCAATGATTAAAAATAATAACAATTAAAAAAAAAGAAACCTAAGGTAATTGTGAGGCAACCTGGTCTTAAGTTTCTAAATATCCAATTCATTGTTCTCTATTATGACACCCAGAGAATTCCACTTTTAATACTTAATGAATCAGTTGGAGTAATTATACAGAAAATAATAATTGTTGGCCAAATGGATACTTATGATTATTGTTAGAGCTCAGAGATGTGTGCTATGTATAGTAAGAAAGACTTTAGAAAAGAAGTTTTTTCTTTTTCTTTACTATAAAGTATTCCATTAGTAAGTAGAACAGAGAACACTAAAATAAAATACAGATACTAAATACTTCCGTAAAGAATCCTTTACTTACTATGTATTCTTCTATCAATATTTTGAGTACATCACTTATTGTAATAAAGGAGTTTAAAGCATTCTATAGAAATATGCTTGTCTTCAATGAAGACATTAAAAATAATTGCCTGAAAGAGCAATGCTAATGCTGAGCTTAAAACTTAGTAATTAATATTTTTTGTTGAATTTGAATTGATGTTGCTTGGAGTGATCAAGTATCCCATTTGTCTATGATTTTAGCTACATAATTCATGGCATATGAAATTTCAATTAGTAAGTCAGAAATTACTTTCATAAATGTAAACAAATATTTTCTTTTCTGTCCCTTTCTTATGCAAGTAGACAATAAGTCATCCAAAAAGAAGTTATTCTCAAAATAAGATGTTCATATGATAATATATCACATAGTTAAACTGAAGGAGAAAACCCAGGATTTCACATATTCAGAAATCACATATTCAGAAATGTTTCTGAATTTGTACATTCTCAAAATGGTTAACAGTGAATTTTCTCACATGTTAGAAAATACTTGCTTCCCTGGCAGCTCCGATGATACAGAATCTGCCTGCAATACAGGGCACCTGGGTTCGATCACTGTGTTGGGCACTTCCCTGGTGGCCCAGATGGTAAAGCATCTGCCTACAAAGCAGGAGACCCAGGTTCAATCTCTGGGTTGGGAAGATTCTCTGGAAAAGAAATGGCAACCCACTCCAGTACTCTTGCCCAGAAAATCCCATGGACGGAGGAGCCTGGTAGGCTACAGTCCATGGGGTCACAAAAAGTAGGACACAACTGAGTGACTTCACTTCACTTCCTATAGGAGGGCATGGCAATCCACTCCAGTGGATTTTTGCCTGGAGAATCCCCATGAACAGAGGAGCCTGGCGTACTGCAGTCCATGGAGTTGCAAAGAACTGGATACTTAGGGATGTACTATCTCATAGTGAGATTGAAATTAAAAACAGCAAATGTGAAAAATCTTATGTTCATCTTTGGCTTTTCCCTCTCTTTCTTACCAATATGTCTATAGATGAAATAATGCTTGGGGGGAAACACACACACACACACACACACACACACACACACACACATTAAATCTGAGGAATATATACAATGTCTATTTATTGCTTCTCAGAAGCCAGTGGGGTGCCTGCCTGATCCTGTTTCTTTGGGTGATCTTCTACAGATTCACACAGGTGACAGTTCAACTAGAATCTGGCTATATAAGGTGACCTCAACTGGAGTACACAGCTCTGCTCTAGATATTACTTACCTTTTAGTACGGAAGATCCACCCTGGTNCTCAGAAGCCAGTGGGGTGCCTGCCTGATCCTGTTTCTTTGGGTGATCTTCTACAGATTCACACAGGTGACAGTTCAACTAGAATCTGGCTATATAAGGTGACCTCAACTGGAGTACACAGCTCTGCTCTAGATATTACTTACCTTTTAGTACAGAAGATCCAGCCTGGTGGCTCGGAGGTTAAAGTGTCTGCCTCTGATGTGGGAGACCTGGGTTCGATCCCTGGGTCAGGAAGATTCCCCTGGAGAAGGAAATGGTAACCCACTCCAGTATTCTTGCCTGGAGAATCCCATGGACGGAGAAGGCTGGTAGGCTACAGTCCACGGGGTCACAAAGAGTCAGACACGACTGAGCGCCTTCACTTTCACTTTTAGTATAGAAAGGTTACACCCAGCTCTGCAACTGGTGGAGTGTTGGCGTGATTCTCTTCTAGATGCTGGTGGGGCAGCAGCCGTTCCTGGCGCCGATGCCCACGGAGACCCAGCTGAAGGTAACGGGGCGCACTGGCCTCTGAGGAGCCCTGGGGTCTCTGGCTGACACTGGGCCTTTTGTTCCAGGTGGTGCAGGGGTGTCAGCTGTATGAAAGGAGGAGTTTTCAGGTATTTTTATTACTTCCTGTTCAGTTCAGTTAAGTCGCTCAGTAGTGTCTGACTCTTTGCGACCCCATGAATCACAGCACCCCAGGCCTCCCTGTTCATTACCAGCTCCTGGAGTTCACTCAAACTCACGTCCATCCAGTCCATGATGCCATCCAGATATCTCATCCTTGGTCATCCCCTTCTCCTCCTGCCCCCAATCCCTCCCAGCATCAGAGTCTTTTCAGTGAGTCAACTCTTTGCATGAAGTGGCCAAAGTACTGGAGTTTCAGCTTTAGCATCATTCCTTCCAAAGAAATCCCAGGGCTGATCTCTTTCACAATGAACTGGTTGGATCTCCTTGGAGTCCAAGGGACTCTCAAGAGTCTTCTCCAACACCACAGTTCAAAAGTATCAATTCTTTGGCACTCATTCTTCGGCGCTCAGCCTTCTTCACAGTCCAACTCTCACATCCATACATGACCGCAGGAAAAACCATAGCCTTGACTAGACAGANTATTAGGATAATGATGCAATGGCCAATACTTCCTCTACATAAATACCATTCATTGAATAAAAGCCACATCAACCAACATTTTTCATTACAATATAGAAGCAAATTGCTTATTTGAAAATAAAGTTATATTATTCATAATATGTGACCTTTGAAAATTGCCCCAGAGAAATGTTAAATGTTCTCTGCAATTAGTGCCAAACAATTATATATAAAGATGATTTTATTATGATACAGAACAATCATGAGACATAGACAAGATCAATGAATTATCCTAAATAAGGAGACTGATTTTTCCCATAGTTTTGCTTCTATACCTGATGAGCATGATTTGAAAATAAATATTACACTAGTATAACAAGAGTATTAGGCCATTTTTGCCTTTGTACTTAATCTTTAACTATTTAGTTTTGGAGTTTTCATCATGTATTAGGATTTCTACACTCTCAATATCTTTATTTCTATATACAAGTACCAAAAATAGATATTTGTAGCCGATATTATATTATAAAAGCCTAGATTTCTATCTGCTACATCTAATTGTCTATTTGATGTTCATTTGATAATTCATGATAAATTTTTTGATCACCTAGTTTATGCCATTTATGTTCCCATAGCAGTCAGCATGTCCAGAAAATAAACTCATGATCATTCAGTTCAGTTCAGTCGCTCAGTCATGTCTGACTCTGTGACCCCATGAATCACAGCATGCCAGGCCTCCCTGTCTATCACCAACTCCCAGAGTTCACTCAGACTCACGTCCATCGAGTCAGTGATGCCATCCAGCCATCTCATCCTTGGTCGTGCTCTTTTCCTCCTGCCCCCAATCCCTGCCAGCATCAGAGTCTTTTCCAATGAGTCAACTCTTCGCAAGAGGTGGCCAAAGTACTGGAGTTTCAGCTTTAGCATCATTTCTTCCGAAGAAATCCCAGGGCTGATCTCCTCCATTATGGACTGGTTGGATCTCCTTGCAGTCCAAGGGACTCTCAAGAGTCTTCTCCAACACCACAGCTCAAAAGCATCAATTCTTCAGCTCTCAACTTTCCTCACAGTCCAACTCTCACATCCATACATGATCACTGGAAAAACCATAGCTTTAACTAGACAGATCTTTGTTGGCAAAGTAATGTCTCTACTTTTAAATATGCTATCTAGGTTGGTGATAATTTTCCTTCCAAAGAGTAAGTGTCTTTTAATTTCATGCCTGCAGTCACCATTTGCAGTGATTTTCGAGCTCCAAAAAATGAAGTCTGACACTGTTTCCACTGTTCCTCCATCTATTTGACATGAATTGATGCTACCAGATGCATTGATCTTCGTTTCTGAATGTTGAGCTTTAAGCCAACTTTTTCACTCTCCTCTTTCGTTTTCAAGAGGCTTTTTAGTTCCTCTTCATTTTCTGCCATAAGGGTGATGTCATCTGCATATCTGAGGTTATTGATATTTCTCCCGGCAGTCTTGATTTCAGCTTGTGCTTCTTCCAGCCCAGTGTTTCTCATGATGTACTCTGCATAGAAGTTAAATAAGCAGGGTGACAATATACAGCCTCGACATACTCCTTTTCCTATTTGGAACCAGTCTATTGTTCCATGTCCAGTTCTAACTGTTGCTTCCTGATCTGCACATAGGTTTCTCAAGAGGCAGGTCAGGTGGTCTGGTATTCTCATCTTTTGAAGAATTTTCCACATTTTTTTGTGATCCACACAGTCAGAGGCTTTGGCATAGTCAATAAAACAGAAATAGATGTTTTTCTGAACTCTCTTGCTTTTCAATGATCCAGCGGATGTTGGGAATTTGATCTCTGGTTTTTGATCACCTAGTATATGCCATTTATGTTCCCATAGCAGTCAACATGTCCAGAAAATAAACTCATGATATTCTCATACAAACTCAGTCCTCTTTCTGCTGGGACCTAAACATCTAGTTGTGAAATCAGTAGACATATCCAGTTACTTTCATCATTACCCCCAAATCATATGTAATCCATTATATTAAGTTCTGCCCCCTTTGCCACTAAATTGTTCTTGGATTCATCTACGTTCTCAATGCCAGAGTCATTGTCATTGTACTGGTCCAACTCTCCATCATTTGTCTTTTGGACTACCACAATATCTTCCTACTTGTTTTCCCATCTTTCACTGTTGCTTTTCTCTCAGATATCTCTTACATCTTCCTTATGGTCAAAAGAAAGATACAGTTATGGCTCTTTTAAAAATTTCTCTCTACTTAATGCTTTTTCTTTACTTATGGATATGATAGTCTTAACAAGTCCTTTGTAGCCTTCTTACTTTCTCCAGATTCATCTCACTTTACTCATTTCCTCCATCTCTGTGCTCCAGGCCTGTTTCCTTGTTTTTGGAAAGTGTCATGCTCCTTTTAGTCATCCCTGGGATCAGCTTCCATAGTACCTTTACCTTTACTTCCTAAAACCAAAATTTTACTGATGTATTTTTTATATAATTATGTCTAAAATGTTTTTCTTTCCATTAAATAATATACTCTTTTAGGATAAACCAGAAAAAAAAAAGAAAGAAAGTATATTTCTACTCAATATTCTCAGCACATACTCCATTGATGGCACTTATTAAACAGGCTATATTTCTAATGAAGACACATACAGATACAGAGAGCTTTTCTTAGAGCAGTCGTTCTTTTTAAAATTGGAATATGATTCATATACTATAAATTTTACCTGTTTAAGATGTAGAATTCAGTGACTTCACAAACTTATGCCACTATGATCACTATCTAATTTCAGGACATTTTTACCACTCCTTAAAGAAAGACTTATTAGCAATCATTCCTCACTCACCCCTTAAAAATAAGTTACTTTCTATCTCTATGGATTGTCTAATTTGAACAAGTCCACAGAATAGAGTAATACGGTATGTAACTTTTCTGTTTGGCTTCTTTTACTGAGTATAAGAAATAGATGGGGAAACAGTGGAAACAGTGTCAGACTTTATATTTTGGGGCTCCAAAATCACTGTAGATGGTGACTGCAGCCATGATATTAGAAGACGCTTACTCCTTGGAAGAAAAGTTATGACCAAACTAGACAGCATATTCAAAAGCAGAGACATTACTTTGCCGACTAAGTTCTAGTCAAGGCTATGGTTTTTCCTGTGGTCATGTATGGATGTGAGAGTTGGACTGTGAAGAAGGCTGAGTGCCGAAGAATTGATGCTTTTGAACTGCGGTGTTGAAGAAGACTCTTGAGAGTCCCTTGGACTGCATGGAGATCCAACCAGTCCATTCTGAAGGAGATCAACCCTGGAATTTCTTTGGAAGGAATGATGCTGAAGCTGAAACTCCAGTACTTTGGCCACCTCATGCGAAGAGTTGAGTTATTGGAAAAGACTGATGCTGGGAGGGATTGGGGGCAGGAGAAGGGGACGACCAAGGATGAGATGGCTGGATGGCATCATGGACTTGATTGACGTGAGTCTGAGTGAACTCCGAGAGATGGTGATGGACAGGGAGGCCTGGTGTGCTTCAATTCATGGGGTCTCAAAGAGTCGGACATGACTGAGCGACTGAACTGAACTGAACTGAAATGTCTTCAATGTTCATCCAGGTTTTAGCATGTATGATTATTTGATAACAATTTATGGCTAAGTAATATTTTATTGTATAGATATACCACATTTTGTTTAGCCTTTTATCAACTGGTAGACAGTATGGGTTGTTTCTGGTTTTTGACATTTATGAAAAGTTCTGAACAAACAAATGTGTACCTTTGTATTTACATCTACATTTCTTTTGAGTAGTTTTCTACAAGTAGAATTTCTGGGTTTTAGAACTCAATTTTTCATTTTTTGATAAATTACCAATGTGTTTTGCAATGCAGTTGCACCATTTACATTCCTATCAGCAATATATGAGGGTTTCCATTCTTCACATTCTTGGCAATATCCTTGCCATTCTTATAGTCACCTCAGTGGGTATGAGGTCATATCTCAATGTGATTTTGATTTGCAGTTCATGAAGGAATAATATTGAGATCTTTCCATTTATATGTAATCTTTGGAAAAAAAATATTTGTTCAAATCTTTTTTTTTTCATTTGTCATTTGGGCTATTCATATTTTTATTATGGAATTATGAGTTGTTCATATATTCTTAACACTAGTCCTTTAACAGAAATGATTTACAAACATTTTCTCCCATTCTACAAGTCATTTTTTTCCCTTGGTAGTCATCCTTGGAACACAAAAGTTTTAATTTTGATTAAGTACAATTTATCTGTTTGATTTTTCTTTTGTCCTTTCACTGTGTGTACTTTTCCTGGTATATCTAAAAAACAATTGTTTAAAGTTACAGAAATTTATATTTATGCTATCTTCTAAGAATTTTATAGTTTTTGCTCATACATTTAAGTATTTAATCTAAGTTAATTTTTTTCAAATGAAGTAAGTTTTCTACTTTATTCTTTTGCATGCAGATATCCAATCATCCCAGGAGCATTTGTTGAAAAGACTGTTTTTTTTTTTCCCATCATGTTGGCATCCTTGTTGAAAATCTGTTGATTGTAAGTAAGGGTTTCTTTCTGGATTCTCAGTTCTAATCCATTGATACATAGGTCAACATTTTTATTTATTTTATACCAATATCACAAAGTCTTTTACTATAGATTTGTCATAATTTTTGAAATGAGAAAGTGTGGGGGGCGCTCTGTAGAAAGAAAGAGGTAGTGGAACTTCCCTCAGCAAAGCTGAGAGGTCCGGAGGAAAGGTGAGTCTGCTGTCCGCCAACCCAGCCCCTCGGCAAGCGAGAGGCAAGCGAGAGACAATCGGACGCGACAGGGGTTCTGTCTCAGCAGTTCCGCTTTATTGTTGCAAGCTCCCAGCTTATATAGACAAACAGGGGGGTTTTAGGAGGGACTTTCCATAGTTGCACCAATCACGATAAAGGTCAAATCATGCACCTTCATTATAACAGGAGTCTATGGTGATCACTCACTGTTTACGTGCACAGAAATCAAGAGAGCCAATCAAAAACTTTGACAGACAACATGGACCACGCCCCCATCTCTTCCGCCAGGCACCATCTTAGTTTCCAACCACAACACTAGCCCCTTTCGTTTTAAGGTTTCCCATTTAGGGCCCCACAAGAAAGTGTGATTCCTTGAACTTTATTTTACTTCAAGTTTTTTTTGGCTAGTCTGGGTCCCTTGCATTTCCATGTGAATATTATAATTATAATCAGTTTGCATGTATAGCAGTTGAGATTTTGATGGAGATCATGTTGAATCTGTACATCAATTTGGGGAGTATTGTTATTCTTAATAATAATAGTAAGTCTTACAATTCATGAACACAGGGTATCTTTGCATTCTTTTATGTTTTTAATTGCTTTCAAAGATATTTGCAATTTTCAGTGTGTAATATTTGTACTTGTTTTGTGAAATTTATTCCTAAATTATTCATTTAATACAATTATAAATGGGATTGATTTTTTTCTTAATTTGATCTTTGATTGCTTGTTGCTGGTATATCAGAATTACAATTGATTTTTGTGTTTTTATCTTGTATCCTAAAACCTTGACAAACTAGTTTATTAGTTCTCATAGTTTTTGGTGGGTTTTTGAGCATTTAAAATTCATAAGATGATATTCAAAATTCAAAGATCATATTCAAATTTCATGAGATCATGTTCAAATTCATAAGATCATATTCAAAATTCAAAGAATTCAACATGACTGACTAACAAATGCAGTTGTCTTATAAATCATATATTTGAAAGAGTTTAAACGAATAATAATGCATTTATCCTTACTCATGTAGTTACATTTACTGGTGCTCTTTATTTCTTCATGTGAATTAGAGTTATTATCTAGCGGTTTTTATTTTATCCTGAATGATTCCCTTCAGCAGTTTTTGTAAGGTAGTTCTGCTAGTGAAAAACACTCTTTTTTTTATTTATCTATAAATGTCTTAATTTCTCCTTTATTTTTGATAGATAGCTTTGCTGGACTTTTGGTTGTTGTTGTTACTAAGTTATGTCCAACTCTTTGCAATCCCATGGACTGTAGCATACCAGACTTCTCTGTTTTTCACTATCTCCCTGAGTTTGATCAGATGCATGTCCATTGAGCTGATGATGTCATCCAACCATCTCATCCTGTCACCCCCTTCTTCTGCCCTCAATCTTTCCCAGCTCAGGGTCTTTTCCAATGAGTTCGCTCTTTACATGAAATGGTCAAAGTACTGGGGCATTAGCATCAGTCCTTCCAATGAATGTTCAGGGTTGATTTCCATTAGGACTGACTGGTTTGATCTCCTTGCTCTCCAAGGGACTCTCAGGAGTCTTCTCCATCACCACTGTTCAAGAGCATCAATTCTTTGGTGCTCAGCCTTCCTTATGGTCTAACTCTCACATTCATACATGACTAATAGAAAAACCATAGCTTTGACTAGATGGACCTTTGTCGGGAAAGTAATGTCTCTGGTTTTTAATAGGCTGTCTAGGTTTGTCACAGCTTTCCTTCCAAGGGTTAACTGTCTTTTAATTTCATGGCTGCAGTCACTGTCTGCAGTTATTATTTTGGAGCCCATAAAAATAAAATCTGTCACTGTTTCCACTTTTTTGCCATCTATTTGCCATGAGGTGATGGGGCCAGATACCATGATCTTTGTTTTTTGAATGTTGATTTTTAAGCCTGCTTTTACACTCTCCTCTTTCACCCTCATTAAGAGACTTGTTGTTTCCTCTTTGCTTTGTGCCATTAAACTGGTATCATTTGCATATCTGGATATTCTATTCTTAGCTGACAGTTTTCCCCCCTCCTTCAGGACTTTGAATATACTGTCCCAATGACTTCTGGCTTATTTTGTTACTGATTAGAAGTCAGCTGTTAACTTATTCATAATCCTTTGTATGTGATGAGTTGCTTCTCTCTTGCTGTTTTCAAGATTCAACATTTGTCTTTCACTTTTGACAGCTTGATTATATTTCTAGATGTGGATCTCCTTGACTTCATCCTAGTTTGTTGAGCTTCCTGGATTTGTAGATTAATATTTTTTATCAAATATGGACAAAAAACATTAACCAGTACTTCTTCAAATCCAGTTTTGCTCCTTTCTCTTTTCTTTCTTTCTGGGAACCCTAAAATCTTGCTGTGGTTGATACGGTTTCATAGGTTTTTGAGGCTTTGTTCATTTTTCATTCTTTTCATTTCTGTTACAAAGGATGGGTAATCATAACTGACTTATCCTCAATTTTGTGATTCATTTTTCTGCCAACTCAAATATGCTGTTGGGTTTCTGTAGTATTTTTTTATATCAATAATTTTGATTGTCAGCTCCACAATTTTTACATGGTTACAATTATTTTTTAATCTATCCCTTGGGAAGACACTGTTTCATAGTCTTCTTTGTTTCTTTATACATGGTTCCCTTTAGTTCTTCAGACATATTTAAAATAGATCAGTTAAAACCTTGGTTTACTGTGACTAACGTTTAGACTTCTTCCATTACAACTTGCTGTTGACCTCTTTTGTTTCTGGTGAATGGGCCTTACTTGTTTCTTTGTGCTTGCTTGCATGCAAAGTTGCTTTGGTCATTTCTGATACTTTGCTGCCCTATGGACTGTAGTCCACCAGGTTCCTCTGTTCATGGGGATTCTCCAGGCAAGAAAAATGAGTGAGTTGCTATGCCCTCCTCCAGGGGATCTTGCCAGCCAAGGGATTGAACCCACTTCTCTCATGTCTCCTTCACTGCAGGCAGATCCTTTACCCACTGAGTCAGCTGGGAAGGCCTTATTTCTTTGTATGTTTTGTAATTTTTGGTTGAAAACTGGATATTTTAAACAATATTATGTAGCAACTCCGAAAATCAGATTCTCCCCTACCTAAGGCTTGCTGCTTTTGCTTTCACTTGTTCAGTGACTTTGCTGAAATAATTCTGTAAGCTTTGCATTTAGTATAATGTGTGTCCTATAAAGTTTCTTATTGATTGCTTTTTGATTTAAATTTTCATTTCAAATGCTTTCTCTTTGATTTAAAAGTTTCCTTTTAAATGCTTAAGACCATAAGTTTGCTTACGTTTGTCAAGTGGCTTCATGTGTGTGTTGGGGCTACCTTTAGTACATAGGCAGGCAGTTTGCAACTCAGCCTTTAGTCTTTGTTATCTGCTTGCACAGAGCCTTAATGTCAGCCAGAGGTAAGAGCACAGGACATTCTTAGGTCTTTGCTGGGCGTGTGTAGAGCTGTATGAATGAACGTAGTCTTTATGATTTATATGAGTATATCAGAGCTTTTCAAATCCCCCTGTGGGTATCTTATTCCCCAGTTTTTCCTTTTAAGTTTTGGTCAGCTTCTAGTTGGCCTCACCTGCTATCACTGCCTCAGGCATGTGAGATGTTAAACAATTACTGCTGATTGTTTTTGACAATTGCCCCTGCTGAAAAGACTAATTTCATCAGAAAAACTCTACCAGATGAAATAAAGGCAAGCCTGTGAGTTGGGTTTTCCAGAGAATTTCCAGAGTGGTCAAAAATAAACGTGTTTTGAAAATTATGCTATTGGAGAGTTCCACATCTGTTCTGTCTTCTCCAGTGGTGGTTCGGCTGCTCATTTTCAATGTAACTGTGAGCTGTTGATTTTCAATAGTACTGTGGAGCTAGAAAGAAGGGGAAAAAATAGGGCAAGTTAGAGTACCACAAAGCTTACTATTTTAAATGAGATTAAGCTGCTTCTTAAATAAATAAATTCACTCTGGTATATGGCAAGTTTAGGTTAATTCTCAAAGTTCTGAAAAGTGGATTTTGACAATTTTTGCCAGTGTTCTTATTGCTTTTACAGAGGAGAGGATTTTGGGAAGTCTTTATTCCACAGTTCCCATTCAGACTACTCAAAACATTGGTTCTTAACTTTTATTGAATCACCAACATTTTGGGAACTCTAATAGATATTACACTCTTAACATGGCAAACATTACATTTCCTCATACTTTTAAATCAATCACTAGCTAATAATACTGCTGATAATAATAATAATAATAGGTATTTATTAAGTAGTTACTATGTAAAAGCCATTTTAATACTTTACATGTCATTTAATTTCTTATCAGTCATTCTCAAGTTGATATAACTAGGCACAAAGAGGTTAAACAACTTAATGAAAGAAGTCTGGAATCCAGTATATCTCAATAAATACTTTTTGAATGAACAAAATTCAGAAAATTTACCTAGAATGTAAGATGTTGTAGATCTCCTGAAGCCTATTAGGGGGCTAGAGATTAAGCAGAACTGAATTATAAAATGCTATTTTACCAAAGCTTTCTATCATTTTTGCTTGATATTAAACAGAAGTTAAGTAGCAGATGCATAATTTAATAAATAGATTTTACTTTAGTCTGTGCCAGAAATGTTTAGTAAGGTCCTTGACTGGAAGGAGATCCAACCAGTCCATTCTGAAGGAGATCAGCCCTGGGATTTCTTTGGAAGGAATGATGCTAAAGCTGAAACTCCAGTACTTTGGCCACCTCATGTGAAGAGTTGACTCATTAGAAAAGACTTTGATGCTGGGAGGGATTGGAGGCAGAAGGAGAAGGGGATGACAGAGGATAAGACGGCTGGATGGCATCACTGACATGATGGATGTGAGTCTGAGTGAACTCCGGGAGCTGTTGATGGACATGGAGGCCTGGCATGCTGCGATTCATGGGGTCACAAAGAGTTGGACATGACTGAGCAACTGAACTGAACTGAACTGAATAGGTGTAGGTCCCAAGTTATGTTCTAGGCATCAAGCAGCAAATAAAACAGACATACTGGTGAAAACATATTGCATATTATTAAACTTTCCATATATAGATAATATAGTTCTCTACATATTAATGATAGAGTGAGAATTTGAACTAAGATGTATATGATTCAACATGTCTTTTTGTTCTACTTTGCTGCACTTACTATCTTAATTATTTCTTGAACTGATGATTACAGTAATAATGCCCAACTCCAGTACTTTGGCCACCTGATGCAAAGAACTGACTCATTGGAAAAGACCCTGATACTGGGTAAGATTGAAGGCATGAGGAGAAGGGGACGACAGAGGATGAGATGGTTGGATGGCAGCACCAACTCAGTGGACATGAGTTTGAGTAAACTCTGGGAGTTGGTGACGGACAGGGAGGCCTGGTGTGCTGCAATCCATGGGGTCTCAGACAGTCGGACACAACCGAGTGACTAAACTGAACTAAACTGAACTGCCCCATGTCAATGCCCATCTGTAGGTATAGAAACGAAGTTATATTTACAATGACAAGAGTAACTTAGATGGTTTGTAAGTAAACTGTTGAGTATATTTTAAAATATCTTCTTAATTCCTTTAAATGAAGAGCTAAATTCTCTACTGGTAATAAGATTTAATTCATCTAATCACAACTCTAGGCCAGAGTCCAGCAATATCTTGACTGATGCCATCTGTGCCTCACTATTGCCCACAACATCCCTCACCCTTTCAATTTCTTCAAACATAATTCAGGAATGTAGTTCTAAAGCCATACTGTGATTTTGTACTTAAAGTGGTTAATAATGCTTCCATATGCTCATATTATAGTTTAGCAAGCAAGTGAGAAAAATTGAATAACTACTTTTTCAAACTTTTCATGTGCTTTTTAAAATTAAAACATGTATATTTATTTTCTAATTTTACTTGTTTTGTTCTATTGTTTTACTTGTATTGTTTCTATTATTTACTTGCTTTGTTCTAGTTTTACCTTTAAAATATAAATTAGCTGGGAATTACTTCTAATTTTTAAGTTCTTTGATTCTATAAATTTTGGATTTATCAACTTCTGTGCTATTCACAGAATGTTATAGTTAAGTTCTTTGATTCTATAAATTTTGGATTTATCAACTTCTGTACTATTCACAGAATGTTATAGTTAATTATTTTACACTGTGCTATTGGACGTGGGTTTGGGTGAACTCCAGGAGTTGGTGATGGACAGGGAGGCCTGGTGTGCTGCAGTTCATGGGGTCTCAAAGAGTCGGACACGAATGAGCGACTGAACTGAGCGGAACTGATCCTTAAAAAAAAATCTTAACTTCAAAACTTTTGACATGTATTTACAGGAAACTTTATAGTTTAGAAACTACAGTGGCCAGTCACCTACCATGTAGTTCAGGTTCCACAGGACTTTGAGATCACATATTAAGTATTGCATCTGGTATCTTTGTAGTATGTTTGGTATTTAATTTTTTAAATGCTAGAACATATTTCTTTGTCTTTCCTGAAAAATGTAATTTATTCTGGTATTTTTCTAACTTCACAGAAGAACTTACTTTATATTTTATTTATTTATTTATTTTTTTAACTTTACGATATTGTATTTGTTTTGCCATACATCAACATGAATACACCACATATTTTTTAAAGAAATATTTCTTCTGTTAGCTATTCCAGAGCTTGGTAAATAGGAGATTTTTACATATTGTGCAATTTCGTTTAAATTCTATTGGAAATGTATAGATAAATATTTTATAATTCTCTTTCATGGCAATAAACCATTATCAATGGCTTCACAGAATGGTAAGAATTATTCACAGATGACATGGGATATACTTTGTGAGCAGTTCTTTGTTTTGATAAATATTAAAGCTTACATTTATAATAGTTAACTATTTTTAGATTATTATTGTAATAACTTGAGATGGTATTAACAAGATAAGAACTGCCCTCACTGAAAAAGTAATATTTGGTTTCATTTTAAAAAGTTTAGTATTGAGCCCAGGTGTACTTTTGTTTCATATAGTTTTCTCAAAACAAGCCTAATTATGGCATTACAGAATAAAATCAGTTGCACACTGTTTATCACCATGTGTAAGTAGCAGAAAGATGTTATTAGGAAAAGTCACCATTTTCCTAGATTATTACTGATTTAATAATCAAGTTGAACTACTACGTCACAATAATCATATAATACACAGAAAGCTGTGCCACTATAATAACTTTGATGTCTTGATGAATTAGTCTGCCATCCATATCTCATATAATACTATTATATTTCAATAATATTCTAGTTACACATTAGTAATTATATTTTATTGTAACTAAATGTGATCATAAAAACTTATTATGTTAGTTGATTAAGACATCCAAGGTTTTTTCCATGCTTAGTCCTTAATGGAGATTAATTGACTGACACTGTTGATGTTCTATAGGGTTAATGATGACCAATGACTGTCACATTAATAAATCACAATTTAAATACCAAGAGTAACATTTAAGTTCTTATAGATATGATGCAGTAATATAGACAGTGTCTGTGACTTCATCCTTTATAATTTGAGAACTGACAAACTCAAAACTTGCTGATATAACCCTCTGTGGTTCAAGTGTTATTGGATTGGCAGATTTTTGCCACTGATGCTCTCTCCATTTGCACATAATTAATTAGTAATAAGTGAGGAAATTGTATTATGACCTAGTTATATATCTCTGTGGACATCTGAGTATTTAGAGAAAATGATAGTTCTGGATAGGATACATGAAACTAATTTCAAATGCCATTCAAATGGTGCTTTTCAGTTTGTAAGTGTACATTGGGATGAGATATATCTCACTAGAACCTTTTTAAGCTATTGTCCCTTAATATGCTTTTGATATTATGGGGCATAATAACATTTTGAACTTGTAGCTCAAGATCTTTGTATGTGAACTCTTACCTCTGAGGAGGTTATTAGTGATCTCAGTATCATGTAAAATTGCTTGGATGTTTGGAAAAAAATCATACTTTTGTTTACTTTTTCTACTTTAATATGTATTAAGCTTATTGGAAGCCTCTAAAATACATACATTAAGTAAAATTCTAGACTTATGATATTTGGATGATATGCTATAACCTAAATAAAATATCATAAAATATGCTATCATTTCAGGTAAGGTAACTGACTAAATTTGTGATCACAGGTTGTACCCGTTCTCATTATTTATGGAATATTTTTTTAGCAAATTTTTCTGATGTATTCTCAAACATATACATATAAGAAGGAAACTGAAACATTGGTCACAGAAATATTTAAAAAGTTGTGTAAAGGTTATTAGACATATAACTATATATGTGGATGATTAAAATTAACTATATGTAAATTAATAGAGTGCTATGATTTAAATATTATTTCAATGAACTTCTTATGGAGAGGTAGTTTATACCAAAATCCTGTAGAGAAGGAAGGGTTAAAGTAATACAGATAAATAATATATTATTTTCACTTTTCTATCAGTCATTGCCTGGATTATTATGCACAGAAATGCCCCTGCATCGTTTGAACTATATTAATTTTTATTAACTTTCTATTCCTTATATCAGGAACATGCTCTGTTTCTTTATACTCATTACAGAATATTTCAGGCATTGCATTCTCTGATTGCTGTAGTATCTGGTGTTCAAGCTATTCCAGTTTCCTGGGTTACCTAAGGAAAAACATATTGAGAGAGAACTATTCATGTTAGCTTTTTTCCTAACATGAGAATTTTACAAAATGTCAACAGAAAGACATTCTGAGAATAATCAATAGAAACTGTCCTTAATGAAACTATTTCTTAGTAATAAACATGATCAAAAAATGATCACCACATTTATTTTTTGTGGTGCACTCAATTTTAGCATACATCCATTGACTATTGATTTAAAAGGTATATATTTAGCATTGGAAAGTGCTAGTTTTGGTGCTTCTTGCTGGGGATGTAGAGAGAAAAGTTTGATGTTCTCTTAGAGCTCCCGGTCTGTCATGGCATTGGGTATTAAGCCAATCCCAACCTTCCTAAAGATTTAATTACCTTTATGATATGTGTTGAGGAGGGCATGGCAACCCACTCCAGTATTCTTGCCTGGAGAATCCCTTGGACAGAGGAATCTGATGGGCTGTAGTCCACTGGGTCGCAAAAAGTCGGACAGCACTGAAGTGACTTAACATGCGCACGCACATGATATGTGTCAGGAACCTCACATAGAAGACACTATAAAAATGTGCGAAAGGGAAATTTGACAGATCTATGGATTCAGAGAAAGATCTCTCTAAAAAAGTCACATTTAAACTGAGATTTGATAAATAATAGTCATTTAGGCAAAGAGAAAAAGGAGATTGAGTATTCAGGAATGGTAACAGAAGACTTGTCAAAACCCTCTTCTTCCATCCATCAGGAAGAAACACAGCATGTTAAAAGTATAACAATTACTTTAAGAACTGGTCTAACTTGTACAAGATTTTTATAATAGTGGTGCACACATACTGCAATAATATATAACATTCATTTTTGAATTAACTGGATTAAAAGAATATCTTGATAGAAACATATTTCCTATACAAACACATGTTCAGTTGTAGACAATAAATATGCATTAATTTAGAATTCCAGTGCCAGTTTCAAGCAGTATGGCTCATAAATATATCTAGTATTAAAATAAGAAAGAAAAAAATAAAATGCAACACTTACTCTCTGCTTCCATGGGTACATGGGATATCATTTAAGAGAGTAGAACGAATGCTTGACAGAAAGTTAGAAAATGAAGAATCTAATTGCAGTGTTTCTATGGCCAGACTGAACCTCAGTTTCCTATCTTATAATGACATTGTGAAGGTCAAGTTTGATAATGTTACTCATTTTGAAAGCCAATATAAATTATAAAAATGCAATATTTTATCATTATTATTTTTTCCTGAGCACTCCACACATATTTGGGCTTTTCTTATCTTTGATCAAATATGTTCCTTTATTGGAATGTTTTCAACCTCTTCTTTTCTTTTCCTCCCCAAAGGCCAAATTCAAATCCCATCACTTTTTTGAGGCTTGTTCCCACTAGAAAGGAGGTTATTTATTTCTTCTCCCACCTCTAATCTTCTTTAGCACTTATGAGTTATTTGATGACTGGCATTTATTGACTTGTATAGTTATTTTAATGTGCATTTCAAAGGCATAGCATTTTGATGTTGAAAAGGAAATTAAAGTTCATTTGGTCCCCCAGATCTCAGAGGTTGGGCTATTCCTCTGAATGACTTCAACCCACTTGTCAAATCAATTTTGCTTGAACAGCTCCACTGACAGATAGTTTGTTATCTTTTGATTAAGTATATTTTACTTCTTGACATCTCCAAGGGAAAGTTATTCTGTAAATTTAGAATAAATATGTCAACTTGCTTTCATACCTAGCAACTATTTCCTGATATTTTTAACATCTCCTTCTTTTGTCTCAGCAAAGTCAGCTTTTAGGTCTCTTAGTTGTATCCATCACTGTTTTCTGAAGCTGCTGCTACTGCTACTGCTACTGCTAAGTCACTTCAGTCGTGTCCGACTCTGTGCGACCCCATAGATGGTAGCCCACCAGGTTCCCCTGTCCCTGGGATTCTCTAGGCAAGAACACTAGAGTGGGTTGCCATTTCCTTCTCCAATGCATGAAAGTGAAAAGTGAAAGTGAACTCGCTCAGTCATGTCCGACTCTTAGCGACCCCATGGACAGCAGCCCACCAGGCTCCTCCATCCATGGGATTTTCCAGGCAAGAGTACTGGAGTATGAATGCATATATATATATATATTCATCTTAAAATGAAGCACTCAGAACTAAATGTTTATTTCAACTATAATAAAGTACCTGCCTTTTATTTCAAATATTATAATTCTGGCATTGCAGCCTAAAACCTCATTATACTTTTGGTAGTTATGTCAAGTTGAGCTTACTTTATCTTCAGTTCCCATGTCTCATTCACATGTGATTCTGCTAAATCATGTATACTCATCATAGATTACTGCAATATATTTTTAAAATACAATTTCCAGGAAACTAAAATATGCTGTTAGTTCTGATAGTAGATACTAGATAGTAAATTGGCAAACTAAAAGAGAATGTATATATATATATATATAATCTTCTTAAACATACATAAGTCATAAAATGAGAAACCTATTTGCTTTCTCAACTAACTCTAGCATATAGTAAAATTCATAGCAAATAGGTACTCATTGAACTTCTAAGAAATATATCATGATGATTTGCTTAAGTACTTTTTTTCATATATGCATATGTACACATGTGTGAGGCTATTTGCATTTTCATTGCTAAGTTAATAGAATTATGGACTAAATAATGATGTACTTAAGAATATCCTTATTTAAGTCCCTAAGGACTTCCCTGGCAGTCCAGGGGTTAAGATTTCACACTTTTTTTTTTTTTGCATTGTTCATTTAAGAAGGCCTTCTTGTCTCTCCTTGCTTTCTTTGGAATTCTGCATTCAGTTGAGTATATCTTTCCTTTTCTCTTTTGTCTTTTGCTTCTTTTCTCTTCTTAGCTATTTGTACAGCCTCCTTAGGCAACCACTTTGCCTTCTTGCATTTCTTTCTCTTGGGATAATTTGCTCACCACCTTTTGTACAGTTACAAATTCCATCTTTAGTTCTTCAGGCATTATGTCTACCAGATTTAATCCTTGAATCTATTCATCACCTCCAAGGTATAATCATAAGGGATTTGATTTAGGTCATACCTGAATGACCTAAATCATTAGTGGTTTTCCCTACTTTCTTCAATTTAAGTCTAAATTTTGCAATGAGGAGATGGTGATCTGAGTCATAGTCAGTTTCCAGTCTTGTTTTTATCTGACTGTATAGAGCTTCTCTAGCCCCAGCTGCAGAATCCATCTGATCTTGGTATTGATCATCTAGTGATGTCCTTGTATAGAGTCATCTCTCTCTCTCTGTTTTTTTTATGTTGTTGAAAGAGGGTGTTTTCTATGAGCAGTGCATTCTCTTGGCAAAACTCTGTTAGCCTTTGCCCTGCTTCATTTTGTATTCCAAGGCCAAATTTCCCTGTTACTCCTGTTACTCCAGGTATCTTTTGATCCTACCTTTGCATTCCAGTTACCTAAGATGAAAAGGACCTATTTTTTATTTTGTTTTTGGTGTTAGTTCTAGAAGATCTTGTAGGTCTTCATTGAACCATTTAAGTTTAGCTTCTCCAGCATTAGTGGTTGGGCTGAATTAGATGTGGGGTGTGAGAAAAAGTAGAGGTTCTAAATTTTTTGAGTAGTTGGAATGATTGAAATCAACAATTGTCTCAGTCTATTTGGATTGAAATAATAAAGCATCATGGACTAGATGACTCATAAACAACAGAAGTATATTTCCTATAGTTCAAGAGGCAGAATATCTGATATCAGATTGCCATCACGGTTTATTTCTGGTGGGAATTCCCGTCTAGGTTTTAGACTACACATTTATTGTTGAATCAAATGTTGGAACCAATCTAGGTAGCTCTCTGACCTCTTTTTATGAAGTCACTAATCCTATAGCAAACACCCTCTTCCAACAACACAAGAGAAGACTCTACACATGGACATCAACAGATGGTCAATACTAAAATCAGATTGATTATATCCTTTGCAGCCAAAGATGGAGAAGCTCTATACAGTCAGCAAAAACAAGACTGGGAGCTGACTGTGGCTCAGATCATGAATTCCTTATTGCCAATTTCAGACTTAAATTGAAGAAAGTAGGGAAAATCACTAGACTATTCAGGTATGACCTAAAACAAGTCCCTTATGATTATACAGTGAAAGTGACAAATAGATTCAAGGGATTAGATCTGATAGAGTACCTGAAAATTATGGATACAGGTTTGTGACATTGTACAGGAGGTAGTGATCAGGACCATCCCCAAGAAAAGGAAATGCAAAATGGCAAAATGGTTGTCTGAGGAGGCCTTACAAATAGCTGTGAGAAGAAGAGAGGTGAAAGACAAAGGATAAAAGGAGTTCCAAAGAATAACAAGGAGAGATAAGAAAGCCTTCCTCAGTAATCAATGCAAAGAAATAGAGGAAAACAATAGAATGGGAAAAAATAGAGATCTCTTCAAGAAAATTAGAGATACCAAGGGAAGATTTCATGCAAAGATGGGCACAATAAAGGACAGAAATGGTATGGACCTAACAGAAGCAGAAGATATTAAGAAGAGGTGGCAAGAATACACAGAAGAACTATACAAAAAAAATATCTTCATGACTCAGATAATCATGACAGTGTGATCACTCACTTAGATCCAGACATCTTGGAATGTGAAGTCAACTGGGCCTTAGAAACCACCACTATGAACAAAGCAAGTGGAGGTGATGGAATTCCAGTTGAACTGTTTCAAATCCTAAAAGATGATGCTGTGAAAGTGCTGCACTCAATATGCCAGCAAATTTAGAAAGCTCAATCATGCCCACAGGACTAGAAAAGGTCAGCTTTCATTCCAAAACCAAAGAAAGGCAATGCCAAAGAGGTGTTCAAACTACTGAACAGTTGTACTTATCTCACACACTAATAAAGTAAGCCTCAAAATTCTCTAAGCCAGGCTTCAACAGAACATGAACTGTGAACTTCCAGATGCTCAAGCTGGATTTAGAAAAGGCAGAGGAACCAGAGATCAAATTGCAAACATCCATTGGCTCATCAAAAAAGTGACAGAGTTCCAGAAAAACATTTACTTCTGCTTTATTGACTATGCTGAAACCTTTGGTTGTGTGCATCACCAAAAACTATAGAAAAATCTGAAAGAGATGGGAATACCAGACCACTTACCTGCTTCCTGAGAAATCTGTATGCAGATCAGGAAGCAACAGTTAGAACTAAAAATGGAATAATAGACTGGTTCCAAATCAGGAAAGGAGTATGTCAAGGCTGTATATTATCATTCTGCTTATTTAACTTATATGCAGAGTATATCATGAGAAATGCTGGACTGGATGAAGCACAGTCTGGAATCAAGTTTGCCTGGAGAAATTTCAATAATGTCAGCTATGCAGATGACACCACCCTTATGACAGAAAGCAAAGAAGAACTAAAGAGCCTCCCGAGGAAAGTGAAAGAAGAGGGTGAAAAGTTGGCTTAAAATTCAATATTCAGAAAACTAAAATCATGGCATCTGGTCCCATCACTTCATGGCAAATAAATGGGGAAACAATGGAAAAAGTGACAAACTTTATTTTCTTGTGTTCCAAAATTACTGCAGATGGTGACTGCAGCCATAAAATTAAAAGACGTTTGCTCCTTGGAACAAAAGTTATGACCAACCTAGACAGCATATTAAAAAGCAAAGTTACTACTTTGTCAACAAAGGCCCATCTATTCAAGGCTATTGTTTTTCCAGTAGTCGTGTATGGATGTGAGAGTTGGACTATAAAGAAAGCTGAATGTCAAAGAATTGATGCTTTTGAACTGTGGTATTGGAGAAGACTCTTGAGAGAGTCACTTGGACAGCAAGGAGATCCAACCAGTCCATCCTAAAGGAAATCAGTCCTCAATATTCATTGGAAGGACTGATGTTGAAGCTGAAACTCCAATACTGGCCACCTAATGTGAAGAACTAACTCATTTGGAAAGACCCTGATGCTGGGGAAGACTGAAGGCAGGAGGAGAAAGGGATGACAGAGGATGAGATGTTTGGATGGCATCACGACTCAATGGACATGAGTTTGAGTAAGCTCTTGAAGTTGATGATGGACAGGGAAGCTTGGCGTGCTGCAGTCCACGGGGTCAGAAAGAGTCAGTCATGACTGAGTGACTGAACTGAACTGAAGTGAATCCTATTTTGGGCTCACTCTCAAGATGTAATTAACTTCCAAGGCCCCAACTTTTAATAACATAAAATTAGGTTTAGGATTTAAAATACAAATTTAGGGGATGCAAGGTACTGCTATATATCAAGGTTACAGAAATAGAAATTTTTGATGATAGGAATATCAAGAAATCAGTTTTAGATTGAACATCTAGGAAGGTCTAAAGAAGAAATTGTTTCAAGCAGGACAAGTCTGTGACATGATATTTTACTTAGGTTAAAATAAACGAGGATGAGAACCATTGGATTTATCAACATGGAGTACACTGAAAACCTTGAGAATAATAATTTCAGTAAAGGACTCATAAATTTATTTATTTATTTATTTATTTATTTTGTATAGCCATAGTAAATTCAGGGAGTGAAAACCTGATTAGTATAGATTGAATAAAGAAAAGGAAGGAAGGAATTAGGGTGAACATACATAACTATTTTAAAAAGTTTTCTGTAAATAGAATAAAACTAGTATGGAAGTAGTTGAAGGAAGAAAGTGACATATAAGATTGTTTTTATTTAAACTAGGGAAAAATTCAGCATTGCCAATGAGAATTACTTTATTTTGCAAGTCAGTTACATAATATATTGAGAATGATTTATAAAAGCTTTGTGATTCCTGGAAGGGAAAAAATATAGAATATATATACTTATCCATAAATACCAGTATCATTTAATTTTCTTGCTGTGCAAAAATATGAGACTCCTATGGGATACAAAATGCAACTTGATCTGCATTTCCTGAAATAATAAAACTAATGGAAAAATAGAAAAAATATAATTGTTACATGAACTACATTTTACTTAAATTTGGTACTGTAAGAAATAGGATCAAGTACATAGGATTAAGAGTGGGTTAGATGTCAAGAAAGCAAGTTATTGTGAATCAGAAATGAGACAGAAATTCTATTAGTAAAAAAGACAGTTATAGACTAGAATAAGCCCACTAATTAAAGCATAACAGATTACATTTCTTCTTTAAAAAAAGAGAGATTTGAAGATCACATAACTGAGAAGCTGTTTAGTAACTGGAAACAACAAAGTCAGTGGTAAATAGGAAAATCTGTAGAAGGAACTAATTAAAAATGGGTAGCAAGGAGAAGTCTGAAGGTTTCTAAAATAGTTATGGGTTAACGTTAGCAAAGAAATTTAAGAGAATGCAGGCTTTTATGATTTTATACTGAGAAAAGAAGATAATAAAGATAAAATTGTTTTTCTGATGAATGTTTAAGGGCATGCAGTTTTTCATAATTTGAAAATGATTAAGATAGTACATTTGTATAAAGCTTTTTTTCTAAAAGAAGAATAAGAGGAAAATATGGTATAATAAGGCACAATGAAGATTTTATAAAAGTAGCTATTGTATGAAAGTGAATATAAAAAATGTAAGGGATATTTAGTAATTTAGATACATTAAAGAGTTCTTTTTAAAAGAAAATGTCAGTATCTTAAATTGGTTACTTAACACAATGTCAAGTAGACCACCTCCATCTCTAATTAAGTGTTTGACTTAAGGCAATGTACTCAACTTGCAGTGCTATTTTCTTAGCTATAAAGTGGAGATTAGAATAGCATTTATCTCTTAGACTTGTGATGTTTAAATGAGTTACTGTATATAAATTGTTTAGAATATTCAGTGGCAGTTAGGAAGGCTTTGATAAAGGTTAAATATCATCATCCTTATTATCACTATTCTAAATTATTAGTTTATAACTGACTAGAATCTAACACATTGAATATTAATTCCACATTTTATGTCATGCACAGTCAGATTTAATTTCACAACTATTTATCATTTACCTCCATTTTTTGATACCCTGACCAAACTTTCAGGAAAATAACAGTGAACAGGATAGACACTGTCTTACTCTCTCCAGGAAAGTCTGTTTGATGACATACGCAATTAAGTGAATTACATTGTAAAAAAACAAATGTCCTATGTGAGTTAAGTGTGGATAAAAGGATTTTAAGGAGAGATCTTTTCAAGAAGTTATTTCAGAGATTTGCCATAGTATTTGGAAAGCTAAGAAAACTTTCACTAAGAAGTAGAAGTCTCAGTTCAGTTCAGTTCAGTCACTCAGTTGTGTCTGACTCTTTGCGACCCCATGAATCGCAGCACGCCAGGCCTTCCTGTCCATCACCATCTCCCAGAGTTCACTCAGACTCATGTCCATAGAGTCCATGATGCCATCCAGCCATCTCATCCTCTGTCATCCCCTTCTTCTCCTGCCCCCAATCCCTCCCAGCTTCAGAGTCTTTTCCAATGAGCCAACTCTTCTCATGAGGTCTCAGTCACTGCTTAATTAAAAAAAATAATAATATTTTGAAAAAGGGACCAGAAGATAATAAATTATGATAGGAAAAAGAATGTGCTGTCGAAGACACTAATAAGAGCTAAGAAAACATTCCAAAAAGTGACAGCAGGGTATGGAAGACCCCAGCGGTGGGGAGACTGGAAAACTATATTACTCTATATCTTATAGACCTATCATAAGAATATCATGCTAAATTATATTCTTTGAAATAAGTGATATATTAAGGAAATGAAAAGATTGATTAACAAGATTAAATAACTTAATAGATAAACCGTGGGATGGGATAACTGTTCTTTGAGCTGCATTTGATGAAAGAGTTAAAAGATAAAGAAATGGGGGGATAAAAAATGGTAAGCTGGTATGAGAAATAGCACAATAATGTTTTATGCCAATATTTTTTTTTTTCACAAACTCCAATACTATTAGGACCACTATATGAAATACCATTAAAGAAACAGTTTTCTCTCTTCACTCCCCCCTTTCACCATTTAATCAGAGAAAGTGCCATGTGTATTCATAACCTGAATAAATGACAGGGAAAAGAAGCTGAATCAACTCATGGAACTCAAAAAAGCAGTCTTGGACATAAGCATGGTATAAATTGCAAACGATATACAAGTATACCCCATTTTGACAGAAAACTCGTTGCCCTGATAGATACTCTCAGTCAGTTCAGTTCAGTTCAGTTGCTCAGTCATGTCCGACTCTTTGTGACCACATGAATTGCAGCACACCAGGCCTCCCTGTCCAATACCTCCTTAATTTTGGAGAACACTTTTTTTCTCCCCCATTCCTTTTCTTCCACTCTACTTCATGAAGAGACTGGAGACTATTGTACTTGTAAACTTGCAGTAATTTCAATATTTAAAAAATCTACAGATGATCTATAATCTATTTGAAAACACTCTTAGAAATAAATGAACAACAACAACAACCTGGCAAATGTCTAAATATATTATATCAAGTAAATATGTACTTGTTGAAGTCCTTCACATCAACATTCAACCTCCTGGTGTTTAGATAATGTTTGGTGGCAGTGGCAGCAGCCGGCGCACTAAGTGCAGGCAGCGGTGGCAGCGGGCAGCAGCGGTGGCCAGCACACTAAGCACAGGCGGCAGTGGTGGCCAGCTGGCACACTAAGTGTAGCTGAGAGCTACCCTCCATCCGAAGCCAAGGGCAGCATCCAGGAGGAGCCACCCTGTGTCCGAGGCCAAGGGCTGCACCCGAGGCCAGGGGCAGTGGCAGGGAGGAACAACCCCATGCCCAGGGAGTGGTGGCTGTGTGGGCACAGGAGGGCCTAGAGGAGCCATCCCAAGTTGAAGGTCAGGAAGGTTGGCAGGAGGAGATACCCCTCATCCAAGGTAAGGAGCAGCAGTAGTGCTTTGCTGGAGCAGCCGTGAAGAGATACCCCAGGCCCAAGGTAAGAGAAACCCAAGTAAGATGGTAGGTGTTGCAAGAGGGCATCAGAGGGCAGACACACTGAAACCATACTCACAGAAAACTAGTCAGTATAATCACACTAGGACCATAGCCTTGTCTAACTCAGTGAAACTAAACCATGCCGGTGGGGCAACCCAAGACGGGCAGGTCATGGTGGAGAGAGCTGACAGAATGTGGTCCACTGGAGAAGGGAATGACAAACCACTTCAGTATTCTTGCCTTGAGAACCCCATGAACCATATGAAAAGGAAAAATGGTAGAATACTGAAAGAGGTACTCCCCACATCAGTAGGTGCCCAATATGCTACTGGAGATCAGTGGAGAAATAACTCCAGAAAGAATGAAGGGATGGAACAAAAGCAAAAACAATACCCAACTATGGGTGTGACTGGTGATAGAAGCAAGGTCCGATGCTGTAAAGAGCAATATTGCATAGGAACATGGACTGTCAGGTCCATGAATCAAGGCAAATTGGAAGTGGTCAGACAGGAGATGGCAAGGGTGAACGTCGACATTCTAGGAATCAGCGAACTAAAATGGATCGGAATGGGTGAATTTAGCTCAGATGACCATTATGTCTACTACTGCAGGCAGGAATCCCTCAGAAGAAATGGAGTAGCCATCATGGTCAACAAAAGAATCCAAAATACAGTACTTGAATGCAGTCTCAAAAATGACAGAATGATCTCTGTTCGTTTCCAAGGCAAATCATTCAATATCACAGTAATCCAAGTCTATGCCCCAACCCGTAATGCTGAAAAAGCTGAAGTTGAATGGTTCTATGAAGACCTACAAGACCTTTTAGAACTAACACCCAAAAAAGATGTCCTTTTCATTATAGAGGACTGGAATGCAAAAGTAGGAAGTCAAGAGACACCTGGATTAACAGGCAAATTTGGCCGTGGAGTGTGGAAAGAAGCAGGGCAAAGACTAGTAGAGTTTTGCCAAGAAAATGCACTGGTCATAGCAAACACCCTCTTCCAACAACACAAGAGAAGACTCTACACGTGGACATTACCAGATGGCCAACACCAAAATCAAATTGATTATATTCTCTGCAGCAAAAGATGGAGAAGATCTATACGGTCAACAAAAACAAGACCAGGAACTGACTCTGGCTCAGATCATGAACTCCTTATTACCAGATTCAGACTCAAATTGAAGAAAGCAGGGAAAACCGCTAGACTGTTCAGATGTGACCTAAATCAAATCCCTTATGATTATACAGTGGAAGTGAGAAATAGATTTAAGGGACTAGNAAAAAAAAAATCACTGAAAGTATTAAAATATTAATCTTACCTAAATTTATTTTTGGAAGAGAAACACTTTTTCTGAAGAGATGTATTTTCTCTGCCTCTGATTATGACTATCTGAAAATCCATTAATTCAGATAGAAAACATACTTGCTGATATATTTAAAAGCTTGAGACTTATTTACTTTTATAAAATTATTTAATCCCTGGCAAAAATGAATTTTTAACTCAGACCCATACTGGAGCTAAGCTTGCTGAGGAAGTTTCCTTCATACCTAAACTCCCAGTTAGTGAACAATTAATTCTCTCACTCAGAATTTAGTACAAAATAATTCTATCTCAAAATAAGCCACTGAAGAATCTGTGTAGTACACATGAAGTGGTATAAAGTGGACAAGAAATTTATTTTTATANGGAAGTTTCCTTCATACCTAAAATCCCAGTTAGTGAACAATTAATTCTCTCACTCAGAATTTAGTACAAAATAATTCTATCTCAAAATAAGCCACTGAAGAATCTGTGTAGTACACATGAAGTGGTATAAAGTGGACAAGAAATTTATTTTTATATTTTCTTATCTTCAAGCACATGACTGGATATTTTATACAAAATTTACAAGTATTCTCTATAGCATTGTGTATTCATAACTTTATGTTATTAGCTCACAGGTTTTCAATTTACTGATTCTACTAATCAATTGACAATTTTAATCATTAAATTTCCGACTTTCCTGAAATTATTCTGTCTAATTGTTGTCAGACATTTATCAGTATTTTAAAAACATTATTCTTTAACAAAATAATTTGTCAAGATTTCAGGGTAAGATCAATATAAAAGCTCAATCATATATCCATTTTTGCATGCTGTCGCTTTAGTCGTGGCCAACTCTGCACAACCTTATGGACTGTAGCACCCAGGCTCCTCTGTCCATGGGGATTCTACAGGCAAGAATACTGGAGTGGGTTGTGATGCCCTCCTCCAGGGGATCTCCCCAACCCAACGATTGAACTCGTGTCTCTTATGTCTCCTGCATTGGCAGGTATGTTTTTTACCACTCGTGCCACCTGGGATGCCCTCGTATGTTATAGTACATTTAACATTTTGATATGGAGGCAAAAAAGTGTCATTTATAAAAGTACATTCACACAATTATTAAGCACAAAAATACAAAACATATGTGAGATTTGTGTGTTAAAAACAGAGAGGTGCTCATAGAAGAAATCAAAGGCTACCTAATTAAACGGGAAAATATAGCATTTTCATGTATTGGAAAACTTAATATTGTCAAGACATCAATTATCCCTAAAATGATCTATAGGCTTCATGTATTTTAAGTCAAAATCTTAGCAAGGATTTTAAAATATAACATGACAAGCTTATTTCAACTGTACACAATTACTTTAAAAGAAGAAATAAAATGGAAATCTCACTACTTAGCTACTGTAATCATGTAACATGCATGATTTGTATGTTACATGTATATGATTAGTATATTAAATGTATGTTTATGTATGTAACATATTTGCATGCTATGACACACATTTGTAACATATGTACAAAGCTACTGTAATCATGACACTGTTATAGTAAAGAAATCATAGACTACCAATGAATGAAACACAAGAGTCTAGAACTAAACCCAATGTAGCCAACTGATTTTTGCAAAAGCTACTTTTTCAGAGGTTAAATGTTTTTAAGAAATGTTGCTGTAATAATCAGATGTCCCTTTGCAAAAAATTAAATTTTGCATCACATATAAAAATTAACACAAATAGATCATGAGCCAAACAAAAAATTAAAATCATAAGTCTTACCAAATAAAACACTGGAGAGATTTGGGATCTTGGGTCAGATAAAGCATTTTTTATTTTATCAATATAAGAAAATTCTGTTCTGTGAATACATTATTAAGAAAGTTAAAAATTAACTCACAGACTTGGGAAAATATTTGCAAGTTATGTCTGAAAGAAGACTTGAATCCAGGATATATAGATATAGACAAACTCTCAACAAGCAAAAACCAAATAGCACAATTACAAAACTGGATGAATAATTAGAAAGGAACACTTCACCAATGAAGAATCAGAGACTGCAAATAAGCACAGGAAAATACGTTCATCATTCTCAGTCACTGACGAAAACTAAAAACACAGTAAGATTTTATACCTATTAAGTGGGATATGTACCTACTATAATGTCTAAAATAAGGATAAACTACCAAATATTACAGAGGCTGTCCGAAAACTGGAACTGTTATTCACTGCAGATAGAAATGTAAAACATTACAATAAACTTGGATAATAGATCGGCAATTTCTTATAAAAATAAACATAAACTTTAGAAAACAACAAGCAAAACCACTCTAGCATTTAATCAAATAAAATGAAAATCTATATTTACACGCAAAAAAACCCCTATTAACATGAATAACGGTAATCTGAGTTAAATTCACCCATTCTAGTACATTTTAGTTTGCTGATTTCTAAAATGTTGATGTTCACTCTTGCCATCTCCTGTTTGACCACTTCCAGTTTGCCTTGATTCATGGACATAACATTCCAGGTTCTTATCCAATAGTGTTCTTTACTGCATCAGACCTTGTTTCTATCACCAGTCACATCCACAACTGGGTGTTGTTTTTGCTTTGGCTCTGTCTCTTCATTCTTTTTGGTGTTATATCTCCACTGATCTCCAGGAGCATATTGGGTACCTACCAACCTGGGGAGTTCATCTTTCAATGTCCTATCTTTTTGACTTTTCATAGGGTTCATGGGGTTCTCAAGGCAAGAACACTGAAGTGGTTTGCCATTCCCTTCTCCAGTGGACCACATTTTGTCAGAACTCTCCACCATGACCCGTCCATCCTGGGTGGCCCTACACGGCATGGCTTAGTTTAATTGAGTTAGACAAGGCTGGGGTCCGTGTGATTAGATTGGCTAGTCTTCTGTGATTGTGGTTATAGTCTGTCTGCCTTCTGATGCCCTCTCTCAGCACCTACTGTCGTACTGGGGTTTCTCTTACCTTGGACATGGGGTATCTCTTCTTGGCTGCAAAGCACAGCCACTACTCCTGACCTTGGACGTGGGGTATCTCCCCTTGGGCATTCAGCACTCCAGCACCAGGCAACCGCCACTTGCTGCTCAATCCAAGTCTCTTCCCTGACCAGTAATGCTGAAGAAGCTGAAATTCAACAGTTCTATGAAGACATACAACACCTTTTAGAACACCCAAAAAAGATGTTCTTTTCATTATAAAGCACTGGAATGCAAAAGTAGGAAGTCAAGAAACACCTGGAGTAACAGGCAAATTTGGCCTTGGAGTACAGAAAAAAGCAGGGTAAATGTTAATAGAGTTTTGCCAAGAGAATGCACTGGTCATAGCAAACACCCTCTTCTAACAACACAAGAGAAGACTCTACATATGGACGTCATGAGATGGCCAGCACCGAAATCAGATTGATTATATTCTTTGCAGCCAATGATGGAGAAGCTCTATACAGTCAGTAAAAATAAGACTGGGAGCTGACTGGGGCTCAGATCATGAATTCCTTATTGCCAAGTTCAGACTTAAATTTAAGAAAGTAGGGAAAACCACTAGAACATTCAAGTATGACCTAAATCAAATCCCTAACGATTATATAGTGGAAATGAGAAATAGATTTAAGGGACTATATCTGATAGACAGAGTGCTGGAATCAAGATTGCTGGGAAAAATATTTATAACCTCAGATATGCAGATGACAACACACATGGCAGACAGTGAAAAGAACTAAAAAGCCTCTTGAGGAAAGTGAAAGAGGAGAGTGTAAAAGTTGGCTTAAAGCTCAACATTCAGACAACAAAGATCATGGCATCCCATCACTTCATGGCAAATAGATGGGAAAACAGTGGAAACAGAATCAGGCTTTATTTTGGGGGATCCAAAATCACTGCAGATGGTGATTGCAGCCATGAAATTAAAAGAGGCTTACTTCTTGGAAGGAGTGTTATAATCAACCTAGATTGCATATTAAAAAGTAGAGACATATCTTTACAAACAAAGGTCCATCTAGTCAAGGCTATGGTTTTTCCTGTAGTCATGTATGGGTAAGAGAGTCAGACTATAAAGAAAGCTGAGCACTGAAGAATTGATGTTTTTGAACTGTGGTATTGGAGAAGACTCTTCAGAGATCCTTGGACTGCAAGGAGACCCAATCCGTTCATCATAAAAGAGATCAGTCCTGAGTTTTCATTGGAAGGACTGATGTTGAAAATGAAACTCTAGTACTTTGGCCACCTCATGTGAAGAGACCCTGACCCTGGGAAAGATTGAAGGCAGGAGAAGAAGGGGAGCACAGAGGATGAGAAGGTTGGATGACACCACTGACTTAATAGACATGAGCTTGGGCAAACTCCGGGAGTTGGTGATGGACAGGGAGGCCTGGCCTGCTGCAGTCAATGGGGTCACAAAGAGTTGGACACAATTGAACGACTAAATTGAACTGAATATGAATAACAGTTTGTTTGTAACCGCTGCAGTCTGGAAATTACTCAAATGTTCCTCAAAGGGAGAATGGACATACAAACCTTGATAAATTCATTTAATGGAATAACATTCATCAATACAAAAGAAAAAGATATCGTTACTTCTAACAGTATGGATGGATCTAAAATGTCTTAAGCTGTAGGAAAGGTGAGGTTCCAAGGATATATACTATATGAGCTTCTATATATATCATAATCTTGAGAAGACAGAACTATAGGGACATGAAATAGTTTAGTGGCTACAACTTCCCTAAAGGGAGAAGTTGACAAATAAAGGAAAGGGTAATAAAACATTAAATTTACCAAGGGAAAATTTCATGCAAAGATGGGCACAATAAAGGACAGAAATGGTATGGACCTAATAGAAGCAGAAGATATTAAGAAGAGATGGCAAGAATACACATAATCATTATCCAAAAAATCTTCAAGACCCAGATAACCATAATGGTGTGATCTCTCACCTAGAGCCAGACATCCTGGAATACAAAGTCAAGTGGGCCTTAGGAAGCATCACTAGGAATAAAGCTAGTAGAGGTGATGGAATTCCAGTTGAGCTATTTCAAATCCTAAAAGATGATGCTGTTAATGTGCTGCACTCAATATGCCAGCAAATTAAAAAACTCAGCAGTGGCCACAGGACTGGAAAAGGTCAGTTTTCATTCCAATCCCAAAGAAAGGTAATGCCAACGAATGTTCAAACTACTGCACAATTGCACTCATCTCACACACTATCAAAGTGATGCTAAAAATTCTCCAAGCCAGGCTTCAACAGTATGTAAACTGTGAACTTCCAATGTTCAGACTGGGTTTAGAAAAGGCAGAGGAACCAGGGATCAAATTGCCAACATCCGCTGGATCATTGAAAAAGGAACAGAGTTCCAGAAAATAATCTACTCTGCTTTATTGACTATGCCAATGCTTTTGATTGTGTAAATCTCAATGAACTGTGGAAAATTCATAAAGAGATGGGAATACCAGACCCCCTTACCTGCTTCCTGAGGAATCTGTATGCAGGTCAGGAAGTAACAGTTAGAACTGGACGTAGAACAACAGACTAATTCCAAATCGGGAAAGGAGTATGTCAAGGCTGTAGAATGTCACCCTGCTTGTTGAACTTATATGCAGAGTAGAACATATTGGGCCAGAATCAAGATTGCTGGGAGAAGTGTTAATAACCTCAGATATGCAGATGACACCACTTTTATGGCAGAAAGCAAAGAACTAAAGAGTCTCTTGATGAAAGTGAAAGAGGAGAGTAAAAATGTTGAGCCTCTTGATGAAAGTGAAAGAGGAGAGTAAAAATGTTGGCTTAAAACTCAACATTCAGAAAACTAAGATCATGGCATCCAGTCTCATCATTTTATGGCAAATAGATGGGGAAACAGTGGAAATGGTGAGAGACTTATATTTTGGGGATCCAAAATCACTGCAGATGGTGACTGCAGCCTAGAAATTAAAGGACACTTGCTCCTTGGAAGAAAAGTTTTGATCAAGCTAGACAGCATACTAAAAAGCAGAGACATTGCTTTGCGAACAAAGGTCCATCTAGTCAAAGCTATGGTTTTTCCAGTAATCATGTATGGATGTGAGATTTGGACCATAGAGAAACCTGAGTTTCAAAGAATTGATGCTTTTGAACTGTGGTGTTGGAGAAGTCTTTTGAGAGCCCTTTGGACTGCAAGGAGATCCAACCCGTCCATCCTAAAGAAGACCAATCCTGGGTGTTCATTGGAAGGATGGATGCTGAAGCTGAAACTCCAACACTCTGGCCACCTGATGCAAAGAACGACTCCTTGGAAAAGATCCAGATGCTGGGAAATATTGAAGGTGAGAGGAGATGGGGACGACAGAGGATGAGATGGTTGGATGGTAACACTGACTCAATGGATATGAGTTTGAGCAGGGTCTGGACAGAGAAGCCTGGGATGATACAGTTCATGGGGTCACAATGAGTCAGACACAACTGAATCACTGAATTGAAATGAATAAAACAGTTCTATATTTGATCATAATGGTGGTTATATGAGTATACACATTTGCCAAAATTCTTAAAGCTGCATATTCAAACTGAATTTACTGCATATAATTTAAAATTTTTGATTTCAGAATATATTATAAAACAATAGTCATGAAAACATTTTGGTGCTGGCACAAAAATGAAATATGTATCAATGGAATTGAATCGAAAGTCTAGAAATAAACCCATACACCTAAAATTTTAACAATAACACCATAAAATAAATGGAAATACCATTAAAATAAACCCCCAATATAAAACATTCTTAAAATAAATAGAATTGGATGACTAGAACAACAAAAAATTGTCCATCAAACTAAAGAGGGTCTCAAGTCTACTTCAACTACTTTAGATTTCTGATTTATTCAGGAAGTGATAGAACAAAAGAGAATATTGTTTCTCTCACAGTATTAAAAATGTGTTATCTTTTGAATATTTACATTTTATAAAGTTATTCTGGTAACAGCACTAAAAACAACAACAAAAATCAAAATAAACAAAAGCTAAAGAAAATTCTATCACAATCAACTTTATGGTATTCAGAGAACATAATTAGTATTATACATGTTTTTTCCTTATTTTAAGCTTAATTTGGCAACATAATTTACAATTTTAATAATTTTTTCATAATTTAAGCATACTTTATATGCCTAACAATTATATTTGCTGGCACAGAAGTACAGCTTAATGCTCCCTGTGTATTGTATCCTTTATTTTAATCGTAATCAAAGCAATAATTTTATCTCTGATATTGATGGCATTTTTTTTCTTTCTCCTTTATGAAAACTAAATGGTATTTTATAACAATTTATCATAAGTTTAGTGCAATTTGTCAACAAAGAGTTTTTGTAATTATTGGAAAATATACAGGAATTTCTTGGTTTTTAGATTGCTATTATGTCACATGATCATGATTGCTTAATTTTGTGCATAATCAGTATCTTAAGGTACAATATACAGTACATAATGCTTGCTGTGGGATGGGAGGTGGGAGGGGGATTCAGGATTGGGAGCTCGTGTACACCTGTGGTGGATTCACGTAGATGTATGGCAAAGCCAAGAGAGTATTGTAAAGTAAAATAAATTAAAAAAAATTAAAAAAATAAAATTTCTATTTGATAATATCATGTAAATGGTTGACTGCATTTGGAATAGAGTTGACAAAGCACTTGTACTAAAAATAGAAAATCACAATATAATTTCCTTGTTGGAAATTGCATAAATAATTTTTTATGTAATTCCTTGGCAGTGTATTTTTGTCAGTTGTCATTTAGTGGAAATTAGTTTACTAAAAGACATTTCATATACTCCATGAAATAATTTAATGGTACACATATTGACTGTAATACACTAGCTGCTGCTGCTGCTGCTAAGTCACTTCAGTCGTGTCTGACTCTGTGCACCCCCATAGACGGCAGCCCACCAGCTCCACCGTCCCTGGGATTCTCCAGGTAAGAACACTGGAGTGAGTTGCCATTTCCTTCTCCAATGCATGAAAGTGAAAAGTGAAAGTGAAGTTGCTCAGTCATGTCCGACTCTTCGTGACCCCATGGACTGTAGCCTACCAGGCTCCTCCATCCATGGGATTTTCCAGGCAAGAGTACTGGAGTGGGTGGCCATTGCCTCCTCTGGTAATACACTTGAGTGGGCTACAAACAAAAAAGTTGGTACCAACACTCTGGATATTATGAAATTAATTTTATTCCCTTGAGATATAGGTTTTCTTGGAAATTCATTTTTCTTATCATGCTATAACCTTTCTGGGGCATTAATTTTCTCTCCAATGCAAGAGCAACATTTCCCTGACTTTTTATGCGGGAAGGAGTATTACTTAGGAAATTGCTTATATGGGGATTTCTATAGTACAAGCACATTTTAACCATCTGTCATTGCCTCTCATTCTCTAATGCATATGCATTTTTAATACATCAAAAATTCAAACAATTTATGAATATTTTAGGAACTTGCGATTTTAATATATTGAATATATTTTAAACTATTCAAATTAATACTGATTTCTATACATATCCTAGTTTTCTACATATTTTCTTATTTTTTATCTATTTTTTAACTACACTTACTTGGAGCATGCTGTTCTTTTGAGGCTGGATAAACCTGTATAAAAAGGCTTAATTTTTATTGGGTCTAGCTAACCCAAGATCATATTTTTTCGAAGATCTTAAGTTCCCAGAGTGCTTTCTTTCTTTCCAGGGTAGCCATGCTGTCTCTTGGTATCCCTTAATTTTTTTTGCTTCATGAAAATTAAAGAATTTCAGATATTTTATGCGTTCAATCAACATTTAAGCCAGTTCCTTGATGTTAATAACTGCTTTACTTAAAACAGATTAGTGAATATCAATTACAACCTAAGAACATAAGCTGCTATATCCTCTAGTCTGTCACATTTGCAGAGTGCACAATGCATTTCATTTGTGATTTACTTCACTTTTATTGGCAGCTGCTAACCCATGATGTATTATTTTACCTCTTCCTCAAGTACTCATGTTTAGTGTGGAAAGAATTGTTTTTTACTATTTTCACAAGGATAATATATGTATTTGAACAGAGTAGTTTTATGAAGTATGTCACAGCAGGTTAGACTGTAAGCAATCAGAATATATTCATGAGTTTGTAGTTCTACTGATGATGATGGATGTTTATTTTGACAATAAATGATGAGATTTCAAACTTTTAAGAAACATTTTAATAGAGCAAAAAGCTAACAACTCTTTCAAAGAGCAGTTTATAAATAATGGCTATTTGTTATGTAACTTCATATATTAATCACTGAATTAATTCACAATATTAAATAGAGAATTGATACTTATGACAAAGAGTATATCAATGTTTCTCAAATCAGTATTTTTTCTAGTTGAACCAAGTATACACTTTTGCTGAGTCTTATTCTAAAATAAAGAACGATGCTTTATTGTTTAAAAATACGTATCTCTTTAAACTGAACTTATAAATATATCATTGTTCACAAAATAACTTGTTGGAATATTTGGGCATCATTTTCAATCCCTCAAAATAATCAGAGTGATTATAACAATCTCCCTCACCATTCCTGTCACCACAGTGGAAAACAAAGGGAAAGTCGTTAGTGCATTCAAAAACACTTTAATGAGTTATAGTTATTTCATTTTTCATGAAGTGTAGTTAGTGTGCATCAATACAGAGAATTAAAATATCTACTGTGTACTATTTAAAAGTAGTACCATGAACTTTACTATTCTGAGAAACAACCCATTCCACTTTGTATTATAAGAACTACATTCTCATTTTCTTTATTGCATGCAGAATGACAACGTGAAGACACACAGAAATAATATAGCATTATTTCTTAAATTCATAATAAAAAACCCTAACTTTAGTTTTGAAACATTCAAGGGTATAGTAAGACATTTTCATTTTTTTAGAATAGGTGGATATCCTGTAAGTGTTAATGCTGGCAAAAATCTTTAAACAATCAAGATCAGCCTATAGTTTCTTGCAACAAGTAGAGGAAAATATTAAAAGTTATTTAAAATATTAAAATCACTAATATCTAATAATTTTCAGCTATTATGTAGCAAAGGAATTCAGGCTTAGATTTATCCAAATTAGAGTTTTATGAGATACTCTAATGAGGGCCATTGATGTCATGCTGATCAAACATTTAATTGAATTATAAAATTGAAAAGTAGAAATACTGAGTTTGTATCCACACAAACACACAACACAAAAAGCACAACTGCCTAAAACAATAGGCTAAATAAACAAAGGCAAAGATTACTAGAATAAATGTATGCACTTAGCTCAAAAAAAAAATTGCCAAAAATACAAAACCCATTTGTGTATAGTGTGTGAGAGATAAGGTTTAACAAATTATCTTATAACCTATGAAGACTTGAGTCTGGTATGTGACTATAGTGGAGGTGAGGGAATTCCAGCTGAGCTATTTCAAATCCTAAAAGATGACGCTGTCAAAGTGCTGCACTCAATATGCCAAGAAATTTGGAAACTTAGCAGTGACCAAAGGACTGGAAAAGTTCAGTTTTCATTCCAATCCCAAAGAAGTACAGTGCCAAAGAATGTTCCATCTATGGTATGATTGTGCTCATGTTAGCAAGATAATGCTCAAAAGTCCTTCAACCTAAGCTTGAACAGTATGTGAATCAAGAAATTTTACAAGCTGGATCTAGAAAAGACAGGAGGAGGAACCAGAGATCAAATAGCCAATATCCATCGGATCACATAAAAAGCAAAAAAAAAACAACACACCTGAAAAACATCTGCTTCCATTGACTATGCTAAAGCCTTTGACTATATGAATCTCAACAAACTGCAGAAAATTGTTGAAGAGATGGGAATACCAGTCCACCTTATCTACCTCCTGAGAAACCTGTATGCAGATCAAGAAGCAGTAGTTAGAATCGGACATAGAAAAATAGACTGTTTCAAAATTGGGATAGGAGTACGTCAAGGCTGTATATTGCCACCCTGCTTTGTTAACTTATATGCAGAGTACATCTTTGAAACGCTGGGCTGGATGAATCACAGGCTACAACCAAGATTGCCAGGAGAAATATCAATAACCTCAGATATGCAGATGACCCCAACTCATGGCAGAAAGTAAAGAGAAACTAAACTGCCTTTGATAAAGGTGAAAGAGGAGAGTGAAAAAGATGGCTTAAAACTCAACATTCAAGAAACTAAGATCATGGCTTCTGGTCCCATCACCTCATGGCAAATAGAAGGGGAAAAAAATGGAAACAGTGACAGATTTTATTTACTTAGGCTCCAAAATCACTGCAGATGGTGACTTCAGCCATAAAATGAAAAGACACCTGCTCCTTGGAAGAAAAACTATGACAAACCTAGACAGGGTATTAAAAAGCAGAGACATCACTTTGCCGACCAAGGTCTATATAGTCAAAGCTATATATTTTTTTTTCCAACAGTCACATAGGAATGTTAGAGTTAGACTGTAAAGAAGGCTGAACACCAAAGAATTGATGCTTTCGAACTGTGGTGGTGGAGAAGACTCCTGAGAGTCCCTTGTACAGCAAAGAGATCAACCAATCAATTGTAAGAGAAATCAACCCTGAATATTCACTGGAAGGACTGATGTTGAAGCTCCAAAACTTTGGCCACCTGATTCAAAGAGCTGACTCATTGGAAAACACACTGATGCTGTGAAAGATTGAAGGCAGGGAGAGAAGGGAATGACAGAGTTTGAGATGGTTAGATGGCATCACTGACTCAATGGATATAAATTTGAGCAAATTTCAGAAGATGGTGAAGGCAGGGAAGCCTGGCATGTTGTAGTCCATGGGGTTGCAAGATGTTCGACATTACTTAGCAACTGAACGACAAATCAAGTCAATACGAACTCTAATTCTTTATATGGAAGTAGGTGCTCTCTAACCTCTAGATCTCTTACTTGGAATATATGTCAGTCATAATTCAATGCAGGTGGAAAATTCTATGCCTCGTTTTTTTGCATAACATAAATTTTCATGTCATGATTAAATCTGCAATCTTCAGGATGAAAGAACTCAACACAGTATTAGGTTTGCTATGATTTAAGAAGATCCATACAGCATCATAGTTCTAATAGGGCTAGTTTAGAAACTAGTTACCACACTACCAGCAGTGGTTATTTTATCTTTAATTCTAGGTTATGAGGTTGGACTGGGAAAATAAACATATTAGGACTAGAATGAGTTTAAGTTCATATACATTTTCCAAAATAAATCTTCTTAGGATATATGAATTCCTGAAAATAATTTCTTATCAAAATAAATATATTTTTAATAGCCAAATTCTGGTTGTCCTTTGATATATATATGTGTGTGTACATATGGTTATATATAATTTTGCACACCCAACCACTCAGAATTTATTGGCATACTACAGTAAACATTCCTTTTTAAATCTCCTTCTCATAGTCCACTCAGACTCAGCTCATATTTTTGGCCTTGTTAGAGATTGGTTCCAAGCTTTACATTGAATTCAATCTTGCTCCAAGTGTCATGCATATCTTTCAACCTTCGGCTAACCGAGGCAAGATATTTTCAAGGCAAAAGGCACAAATTCAAGAGGACATGCTCAGTAATATATTCAATAATCAAGTCTTTACTTCTTTGTTCTGATTCCATTGGCCAAAATAGACCACATGTCTCATAAAGATGACATATATGGTATATAAGTAAATACAAGTATGATGAGTGTTAAAAAATATATAGAGTCAGAAAGGGATAGATAATTTAGGTGCAAGTACTGTTCAAGGACTGGGACTGTGTATTTAGGGATGAAAGTTATAACCAACCTAGATAGCATATTAAAAAGCAGAGATATTACTTTGCCAACAAAGGTCCGTCTAGTCAAGGCTATGGTTTTTCCAGCGGTCATGTACAGATGTGACAGTTGGACTGTGAAGAAGGCTGAGCACTGAAGAATTGATGGTTTTGAACTGTGGTGTTGGAGAAGACTCTTGAGAGTCTCTTGGACTGCAAGGAGATCAAACCAGTCCATCCTAAAGGAGACCAATCCTGGGTGTTCATTGGAAGGACTGATGTTGAGGCTGAAACTCCAATACTTTGGCCACTTTATGCAAAGAGTTGACTCATTGGAAAAGACCCTGATGCTGGGAGGGATTGGGGGCAGGAGGAGAAGAGGACAACAGGGGATGAGATGGCTGGAAGGCATCACCGACTGGATACACATGAGTTTGGTGAACTCCGGGAGTTGGTGATAGACAGGGAGCCCTGGCATGCTGTGATTCATGGAGTCACAAAGAGTCGGACACGACTGAGAGACTGAACCAAACTGACTGATTTGATTAAGTGAAGATCACACTTGAAGGATAAAGGGTTAGTTGGGGCTTCCCTGGTGGCTCAGAGGATAAAGCATCTGCCTGCAATGTGGGAAACCTAGGTTCGATCCCTG